>JAVJIF010011993.1:0-97883 GCA_038442645.1 Agave tequilana | reverse complement strand
TCATATACATTGGTTCTTAACAAGAAACGTGTGATTACAAAGTTTGGGAATGTCTCAGATCCCACGTGTGCATGGATGTGCCGCATTCAACTAAGATCATGGCAAGGTAGAGTGCATGGTTATTATAGCAATGAAAAGCATGGTCAAAAGCATATTAAGGGATGATATACTCTATTCTAGATAGCAGATTTGGCCCAATACCATATACTGGTTTATTGCCTCCAAAACACACTAATCAACCATGTATACACAGTTATTACCTATCTTATTCTCTTGTATTCTATTTTATTGTCTTATATACTCTCACATATACTGGAATTTAATGTTTTTTCCTTGCACGCAAGAAGAAGAAGAGGATCAGAGCAGATAATGAAACCTGGATGTAGTAGCAAAATATCAAGGAGGGGCTCTAATTGTTAAGAGACTGAACATAATGCAAGGAGTTGTAAAACCCTCATAAGGAGAAAGTGGCCAATGAGAGGACCGAAGGGATCGGGAGGCCACCAAAGAACATGGAAATTGAAGAGGAATTGCAAGAAGAGGAAGAACAAGTGCAGGGAAGAGATCATTTTTCTGTTGATTTAAGCTTGGGTATTAGTCCTTTAAATGCACCAGCCAACCCTCCACATACATTCTCTTCTGCAGAAACAAATCAAGCATCTAATCTGGTAAATTACTTTAAGCCATCTACTTTACATCTAATTTAAGTCTATCACACATACTTTAAGCTATCTATTTTAAACCCTTTCTTCTGTTTAATTTAAGTTGGATGCTCGCTATAATCACACATGAGTATATGTACTCACTATTATCGCATTTGACTTTATGTAGTCATTGTTAATGCTATTGATTATATGTTTTGACATGAGAGTTACGATCACTACCTTAATCGGCACCCAACTCTCTGCCTTCCCAATCATGCTCCAACAAGTCAGAACCTCAAAAGAACATGAACAAGGACACGGTACAAAAATGGCCAGTGGGAGAGGGCATTTTGCAACTGAAGCACATCAAGCAAGAGGTGCAGATCAAAACAATCAAAATGTACCTAGATCAAGGAAGAGGAGGAACATAGCACAACAAAGGCAACTTGGTGAGAAGAAGAGGTATAAGGGGAATAGAATATGCACCTGCACAACCATGGAGAGCTCCAGAGTCTAATTTGGTCACTAGTACTGGAGGTGGAACAAGTAGTATTGTTGGAGCTTCAATTTCAAGCAACAAAGTTTAAAGCCAGGTATATCACACATTAATTACTTCAATTTTCTCATGACATTGTCAGAATTTTCTCATTTTGCTATTTTAAATTGGTATATTCTAACTTAAATTCATTAGAGTATACTTACTGAGAAGAAGACCAACTGAGGATTCTATATATTGTTAAATACTAATATAAAGAGAGAATGCTTCAAATATACTTAGACTAATACCAAATTAATTGAATGATGAGCAGTTAGATGGCAATCATGTTTTTAACACTTCTCAAGCATCAAATATCAGCTCAATATCAGGTGTTCAAGGCTTTTCAGGTTTTGATAAAGTACAGTGGTTTGCTAAAGTATGTGTTTGTCCAAACTCTTATTCATTTGTATAAATTTGTACAATCAGAATGTTGCTGGAAGAGGACAAAGACTAACTTATATGAATTTGGTTACTTTTTCTTGTAACCTATGTGTGAGAAATCAGATGTTCAAAATCATCAAGGCAACAATGACAACATCATTGGTACACATCTGGCACAAGCACCTACTCTTGGCATTGAGTAGGAATGAAGGGATATGCTTACTTTATTTTGGACTTCTTTTGGGTAAACACTGTGAATTGAAAAGTTCGAATTACAAACTTGAATTTTGTAATGGAAAACTTATATTGAAGTGAAGCATGGAAAAATGTTGTGTGGATGTATGGAAACTTGTGTATCTTAAAATTTGTAAAGACTTGGAAAACTTGTATTAAGTTTTTAAGTCATGTGGAGATATGTTTCTGAATTATATTAAGTTATGTATCAACCTTAAGTTGAGTTTTATATGTGATAGCTTTATATATCTGACAAGTTTATGTATGTAATTTCTATTGTGATTTTGAGTTTCTCAATTCTCAATTACATGTGACAAGTTTATATATGTTCTCAATTTTATTGTATACTGAATGTGATTTGGTCCTACATGTTTATATATTATTATCATTTTCATCTGGTTCTCTAAATTAAGGATTTTGAGTATGAAATGAAATATGTGTTGAGAACTTTCTAATGTTTTTTAAGAAAGGATTTTGATTTGGTCCTCTAAGTTAAGGATTTTGACTTTAACTAGTAATTAGAGATTCTAATGATACCTGTGATTTGACTTTCTAATGCTGAGTTTCTAACTTTACTTCTTCTGAGAAAACTCTGAAGTTTGTTAAGCATCTTCAGGTTCTAATTTTACTTATAATAAGAACTCCCAAGTCTCACCAAGTCTCGACGGAATTTGCTTTAAATTTCATCCAAAATACATTAAAAATTATGTAAACAAAAAGACATCATTAACTCCAGCTAACAACTGAATTTGGGGGAAATTTGGAAGAGAAAATACAGCATAAAAACTTCATTAGCTTACATTATAAGATTATTACCTCACATTAAACTTCATCAAAATATATAAGACCAGAAAATTACAAGAACCACTATTAGTTTGGGAAAATTTTTAAAGAAAAATTCAACTCTCTTGAACTGTTTTCTTAGCTTCTCCATCTCAGCTTTCAATTCTGTATTTTTCACGCAACTCAAATCACATTTCTCACCTCAGCTTCTTTCTTCTTATTGCCACAGTCATCCATCAAATATGAAATTACAAATTTGAATCTTTGAGTGTGTGCGAATCCTCCCATTCAAAAAACATGTGTTTATCTTTCTTTAACCTTGGACATCTCCAGAACCTTCGAACATGGTTGCTCCTGGTCCAAGAGGTGCGTAGTGGGCAATTGACTCCACAATAGCACAACTTCACTTCTCTCCAATTGGTCTCCTTGCCACGGTTCAAAGACTCGGCCGAGTCGGAGACAAGTCGGCCGAGTCGTATCCGTCTCGGCCCGCTCCGAGACGAGTCCGAGTCACGAGTCGGTCGACTCAACTCAGAGGAGACCGACTAGGCCGAGAATAAGAGTTGACTCGGTCGACTCGGCATTATGATGATAATTTTGTACCTCATCGCAATTCAATGTGAAAATAATTACATTAGCATGTATTTATGAATGTAATTTGTATAATTTACTATATTGTGCATGTATTTTGATATGCTTCTACCGACGACGCGTGTATTTATACTTTCACTTTATATTTAGTGTGATAGGTGATATATTTTGGACATATGATACATGAATGTTGATGTCTACATTTTTTTTAAGATTTGTCGTGATTTTTTCAGAATTTTTTTAGCTTTCTATGTATCGTTTTGCGCGTATCGCCCGATACCGATCCGAGTCGCCGAGACCGATCCGTCTCAGTGCCCGCTGAGTCAGCGGCCGAGACCGCGACTGTGAACCATGCTCCTTGCATGAATCCACCTCAAGTTCTGGTAGCCTGCTTGAATTTCTTGACACGGAATTTAATGAGGGCATCGTAAATAAAATCCGTGAGAAAGGGATTCAAAAAGAGGAGAGAGAGAGATTGAAAAAGCCCTAAATTATTAGGATCTGAGAAAAAATTAAGCATAAAGAAAAAAGATTGATCTGGTGAGGCAAAATAAATCGGGTCAGCTGGAGGTTGTCGAGGGTAATTTGTTCTGTTAATTGACACGTGAGATGCACGTGTTGTACATATTTAAAGTCTCCGTTACAGAAGGTATGAAGTTGCAAGGTTGTTGAGTACTTATTGGCTCATGTTGGATTCTTCTTGAGGTTATTTGAATGGTATTTCATTAAGTTATTGAGTTGAAAACATATTCGTTGGTCGAATCATATTGTGTTGTTTCTCTTCGGTGAAGTATTGGAAAGACATGTATGATGCATTCCCTTTGGTTTAACTGAGCTGAAAATTTTAACATTGTTACAATTGATATTGGAGTTTAGAGAGAGTTGCCTGAGGGGACGACAAAATCAATTTGGATTGATTTCGGATCAATCATTTGGATTTGTTGTGATCGTTTGAAATCAATTGTAACTTTGCATTTGAGATTCGTCAGAATCGTATGGTGAGTCAATATCCGCGTTTGGTCTCTCTTGGCGGAGATCATGTGTCGATCTCAGAGCGGCATTGGATTCATTGGTATTCGGCTCAGATTTGAGATATCTTCACCAAGGTGGAGAATTGTAGAGAGAATCAAAATCTAAATGATAGAGTTTTTTAACTCTTGTTGGAGAAAGAAGAGATTGATGTTGCAGAAAAACAGAAGAAGCAAGTAGGGCATCAAAACGGTCGACCTCCCGATCGACCGTCGTGCAAACATGTCTATGTTGGGGATGTCGGTTGACCGCCCAAACTAACAGAGAGTGGGGATGCCAGTCGGTCAATCGCCCAATCGATTGCCTCCACTAACAGAGAAAGGGGTGTCAGTCGGTCGATCGCCCGATCGATTGCCTCCACTAACAGAGAAAGGGGTGTCAGTCGGTCGATCGCCCGATCGATTGCCTTCACTAACAGAGAGTGAGGGGTGCCAGTCGGTCGATCGCCCGGTCGACCGCCCCTACCAACAGAGAGTGAGGTGCTTGCGCAGGTCGACCGCCCGGGTTCCGCAGCTACTGTGAACCGAACTCATTGTGATTTTTTGCCCCACTCTTGGCTATATATAGAGGAGTTGTAACCCATTTTTGGGTATCTAGCTAAGTGAGTTCTTAAGAGAACAGTTTGTAATCCTCTTATGCGCTTGTTAATCATCAATAGATTTCTCTCTTCTGTCCTGGGGGCATAGGCGATCTTGCCAACCTCATTAAATGTTGTGTCTCCTTCTTGGCTGGTTGTTTGTGATCTAGGGTTTGTTCTTGGCCATCTCCAGGTTCCTACAGGGCAATGGCTCATATTATAATATCTCCAGGTAAATGAATTTTCTTTACGTCTAATATGTTTGGCAGCTCTATTTTGTACTATGCACAACATATGATCTGTAATGTTCTATGACATAGTAATCTGTAAACTAGGATGTTACAGATTATATCTCATTAACACTACAGTTTTTTCAGGATATATATAGCATAGCTTGTGGCGTCTCCAGCTTTCACTGAGATTAATTCCAAGTGATTTTCTGTTTCTAGTGGCTTTGTTGATATTAGGTGAGCCCGCGCAGAAGTTCTATCTCAAGGATTTTGTATCCCAATGGTGTAAGAGAGTAGCTAATAATATCACTAGGGACATGGCGTCATTTTTTTTCCTTTCCTTTTTCCTATCTTGAACAGAGGCAATACAGAAGCTCTATAGTTGAAAGGTTTGTCTTCAGCAATATTGGTTTTACTTCAGCAATATACCTCTGGTTCTTAGGTCCTCTGCTTACCGCATGGTCCTTTCCAAGCACACTTGGTTCTTCTGATACCGGTCTTGTGTGGTGATAACAAAGGTAGAACACAATTTTTTGCCACATTATATCAAATTTGTCATAAAATTTGATTATGATGGGCTAGTATTGAGTTACTTGATCAAAACAACTTTGCATATACTACCTTTTCTCCCCTTATTTTTTGAGTAAAATTCAGCTAAAAGAACAAGCCAAACATTTCTATATGCATCGGTCCAGGAGCTCAACTACGTCAGGGGTGTGAAAATCATGGTTTCAAATATTGCCTGATTTTGATACACACACAACAATATTGCATCGGGTTTAGAAGTACTAGATACGGTATTAATTCTATAATATTGGCTGATATTGCCAATATTGCCCTGACATTGACTGACCAATGTGTCAATATTGGTACTTTAAACAATTGGCCAATACCGATACCGAGATTTCCAATCATGGTGCAAACGTTAGTCAGCCACACTCATATATCGCCAAGACAACACAGTTTCTGGGAGCATATGGTGACAAACATATTTTCCTAATGTATCAGTCACAGTCATGGTCTTGTTTGTTGGTAGTTCGACAAGGCTGTTAGCACAAAGAGACTAACTCAACGTCAAGACACAGAATTGAGCTAGGAACCTATGAGACACTAGTCATCTTTTAGCAAAACCATTGCACCGAATGTAACTCGCTTCCACGAGCTGGAGCATGTGGATGGTGTTGCCTAAGGGGATGAAGAATACACATGGTGACCTTGTAATTACTTGATGCTAGCGGGAAGAGTTGAATTTTTCCTTCTATTTTTAATTTAAGGTGTTTGGAAGGTTTCGTGCAACATTATTTCTCCAACACAGTTGGGGTTAATTTATTTTTTTCTTTTTCTTTTTCTTTTTTTTTGTTTGGGGTGGGGGTGGTTCTTAAGCCTTTAATAATTAGGAGTCATATTGCAACATGTTATTAGGAGTCATATTTCTATTAAAAGTTGTAATTGTGTTCTTATAAAAATAAAAATACAAAAAGATGACTCATAAACTCTCTAATCTCATAATCTAAATCTTCTTATGGTATCAGAGCCTTAAGGTTCTTGATCCTTCACAATCTTCATCATCATTATCCCCACTCGCCATCAAAAGATTGTCATCGACATCTTCTTTTCCTTTCTTTCTATTCTTTTTTCCCCCATCTTTTTCAAACCTTGGACCATGTAGCACATGTTGGAAGCATCACTTCCATCATCCGAGTCAAGAAGACTATTTGGTTGAGTGCTTTTGATCCCAGCAAAGGATCAGCTTCAAAATTTGTTTGTGAGATAGATTTGTGATTTAAGTATTTGGGCGTAATGGCTGAGTCAAAGTTAAAGTTTCTGGGATCATCTTGGGCAAGATCATCAGTGGAAAACTCGACGTTGATAACTATTTTCAGTGAAAAAGAATCATCAACATATATCTCGCGGGCAGAGAAAAGGACTATATCTTACCAAAGATCCTCCTATGCCGATGACACATGATTAGAAGCGAGAAGATGTGATGCTATTTGGGCAAATCTTAAACACTATGGAGTCACATGTTCAAGACTTGGTCATTCACTCCCCTACTGTAAAAGAGTTAAAGAGGGATTATTTTTAGCAACTGTACTTAGCAGTAATCTCAACCGTGTTATGATGTGATTTAGGAGTTGTCCAAGTGCAAGAATGGGACCAAGATGTTGGCTCAACATTATGTAGAATTCAACAAGTCTGTTGCAGAGTTGAAGGCTTTGTTTCTCATCACATGTGACGTGAAGCGAATGCATGATTAGCAGAACAAACTGATGGTACTTCTTTTTTCAGCAGTCTTCCTTCAGAGTATATACCAGCTCGACATTAGGTGATAAGAGTGTTCAACATTCAGATCTTTGCAAGAAGATATATGAGTTTTTATAGTCTTTTTCCATCTTAGAACCCTACTTTTGATGAGACCCAAGAGGGGTCTACACTAATTGCTTATAGGAACAGTCTGGTGGGAGAGGCGATTTTGGTGGCAGGTTTGTAGAATGTTCTTGTGGTAGATATCATTCTCGTGAAAGATTCAGTGGCAAAGGTTCCTTTGAGGAGCAATTTCATTATTGTAAGGAAGTAGGTCGCACCAAAAACCATTAACGAAAGCTACATGGGAAGCTAGTTCGAGCTCCAATGCAGCTACAACTCAACCAAAAAGATTCCAGAAGTATGACATATAAGATACATGTCAACAACTCTAGATGTTTTAGCAGTTTCAAACTGTCTAAATGTCATCTTCTTCCTCCACAACTACTCTGGCCTGAACAAATAACTCCACAACTTGTCTTATATTACCTTCTCCTCACATGTGAATTATAAATTCAGAGGTTTCAGATCATATGATTAGAATCAAGATTCGAAATCTCAGAATCGGAATTGGAATCAGCATGCAGTCGTTAATATCGAAATTGGTCATATCAGCTATATTAGCCATTTTCTCTTATTAACATATGTCTTAGTAAAAATATTTAAAAATATTAAAAATATTAAAAATTCAAATAAATAGTGGTATATTGACATATTCTTTAAAATATTTGATAAAATTTGAATTACATTTGGACAAAATATTACAATACAGAATAGTTGATGTAAAGATATAAATCAATAAGGTATTTACAAAAGATATTACAATTCAATTAATTTAAGAAGCTAATTAATTATATTCGTGACAATGTTTTCTAAAAATGTAAGTTTAAATAATTAATCTAACAAACTAATATATAACTAATATGAAAACTAATTATACTCTACTTAATTATATACGTGATAACCATTTTTAACATTTTTTAATAAATCAAGTTATAAAAAATAATTAATCTACCTCTTGTTGTTCACAACTTTTGGTTTTTGCCTCAAAATTCACTTTTTGAGATTGTTGGTGAGAGAGGAGTATTTATTATTCTTAGCAACGGTAAACATGGGATTCCCTCAGACTCAGGAATAATCATTGTACCTACGGGGCATCGAAAGTAAAATAAGATTTGACACCGTTGTTTTATGGTGTCAAATTATGGCACGGATAGAATCCAACAATATTGTGGAGTCGCTATCAATTAATCAAATTATTACGCTGTGAAATTGGGAAGATATTATTGAATTTGCTGCAGTTTAACAATAGTTGTGTCGGAATCGATCAGAATCGGAATGAAATAGGCCAATTCCATAATGATTCTGACAATTCCGCCCAATTCTGATTAATTGCCACCAATTCTTTCTTGGTGTCTGTCGGTTCTGATACGAACCTAATCGGCCAATTCTTCGAACCATGTTGGGAACAAAGGTATATTATCATCTCTTGATTTTAGTCTTTTTCATCCATTGTTGCAGATGATTATATATCTTCTATACAAGGTATAAACTTTGCCAATGCTACATTCTATCTATGTCATTTGTGCTATATATTCCAAATTCCCTTTAATTGGTTATCAATGAGTAGAACTAGTAGATCCTTAAATTACTTAGCAACATTCTTTTCATGCATAGTGTATTTCAGAAACTTGCAATAAGAAAGAAGATTGGCATAGAGAGTAAGTGTGGTGAATTTTATTATCTGGATTTGGATTCCAAACTGGCAGCAACTTCTATTTTGACCTACTTTTGATCAACACTATCAATTAGGATATCTATCTTTACAAGTTATGAAGCTTTAGATCATGAGTTAAATCATGTTATGTTTTAAAATTGTGAGTTTTATCAATTAGGTAAGCATCATCGTGTATCTTATCCTAATAGAGTCAATAAGAGGGTTGAGAACACATTTGCTTTAGCTCATCAGATATATAATTTTTTGTCCAATAACGTCAAAACTTGATTTCAAGTATTTTATAATTTTGTAAATGGTTATTATTGAGTCACTTGGATGTATTTCATGAAAAATCATTCTGAAGTGTTTTCGATCATTCATAACTTAACACTTACTTTTTTAATCTTTCATAATTATTCTGAAGTAAAAAAATCAATCTAATAATACCTCTATAAATATATTAAGAGCTATATTGCTAAGAATTTTTTCAGTTCATACTTTTCAAATTTGATGTCTCAACATGGTATTATGCATCAATCCTCTTGCTCATTTACCTGTCAATAAAATAGTGTTGCTAAACGTAAACATTTGTTCGAGGTTGCATGTACATTTTTAATTCACATGAGGGCTCCTAAACAGTTTTAGGGGAATGTCATTCTTACCGCATATTATTTTATTAATTGCATGCCCTCACCGGTTCTAGATGATCAGATTTCATACCCAGGTTCCATGTCGACAAACTAATATGTTTCCTTTACCCCCGCAAAGTGTGGATTTGTATGCTTTGTACATAATAATGATCCCATTGAACTAGGTTAGATCCATGTGCTTTTAAAAGTGTTTCTTACATATTCACGTACTCAGAAGAAATATAAGTGTTATTGTGTAGATGTGAACCATTTTATAATTTATGTTGATATCACATTCTTTGAGTCTAAGTCATACTTTAATACTAAGTCTCATTCTTCTGAGACCAATAAAGATTTTGTACATTTTTTGGTTCATGAATGTTCTTCTAATAATAATGCATCATTAGACATTACAGATCAATTCATCTTGCCTACTAACCATGGAGAACAACCAAAGTCTACAAGACACACTTCTATGCCACCATCATCCGATGTTCCATTTTCTACTTTACAATCTGATGAGTTTCTACTTCACAATTTGATCAAAATGTTTTGCCCTCTGGTGATGTTGCTCTCATTTTTTCTAATTTTGGTTCTAAATTTCTGATATGAACCTTTCGCTTACTTTTCGAAAGGGTAAATGCACTTGAACTCTCATTCTTTGTCTAATTTTGCCTCTTATTCTCATTTGTTTTTTTTAATATAATGCTTTTATTTTTCTATGGACTCATACTGCTCTCATTCTTTGTCTAATTTTGCCTCTTATTCTCATTTGTTTTTTTAATATAATGCTTTTATTTTTTCTATGGACTCATACTGCATTCTTAAGTTTGTGTCAGACACATTTCCATCTCAGAATGGAGAGTGATGGGTGTAATACTATTGGGATCTAGTGAACCCAAAGTTGGGCATACTGAATAAGGAAGTCACTACTCGAAAGCAATTAGTCATGACAATCGAGCACAACTGAAATCAAGCAGTAGTCAGCCTCCTCATCTTCTCTGAGAAGGATCTGCATATAGGAATCTTTTAAGAGAATATTCCAAATGATGAGCCCAACAACCTTCTAGCTAATTCCTAATAACTAGGGGTGGGATCGAACCGAATTCGAATCGAATACTAACGTGCTCGTATTTGATTTGGTTTAAAATCTTCGAATTCGAATACAAATTCAAATACGTGCATTAGCGTCCGAATTCAAATTCAAATTTCCTCGAATCCAAATCGAATTCAAAATTTTCTCGAATATTAAAATATTCTTGCCTTTGTGTATTTAATATTTGAATAGTTTGAAAATTATTTAATTAAGTTCTTTTATTTACTTCTGTTTTATTGACAACATTGTAATTATATTTAAGAATCAAACATCTCATACGGGAGAGAGAACTAAAAGAGATCGTTTGAATTAGATTTAGGGTTAGACTTATGCCTGACTTTTCAGCTTCACATAAATATTTTACATAAGACTTTTTTAAAATTTAATATTTATAAAATATCACAAGGCAAAATGCAAGAATATGCATGTATGTAATATTATATTTTATAAATAGTTAAGTACATATGTATTAAACGAATAGTTCAATGAACTAACGAATAGAATACTATAATGTTAAGATTTGATTCGCTTAAATTGCGAACACTAAAATGTATTTGTTTACGTTTAAATGAACAGACGAATCGAATCCAATCGAATAACTGGACTAATAATTAACAAACTATTTGTTAATTATTTGATTCGTTTCCACCCTAGTAATAACAAGACCCCTCTCCTTCGTTTATAAAAATAGAAAAAGGGGGCCCTGACGAGAGGTATGTGATTCTTCACTTAAGCTCTCTTATAGTCCATTCCACTTTTTTCACTTACTAACTTGATCATCTGTGGGGCTTCGTCGAAACCAAGCCCATGTGGTGCTAACTTTTCTTCGTGATTGTAGATAATTGAAGGGTTCGAACGTGAGCAGATCATATATCCACTTTCTACTTGAAATCAGAGTCTCCTCTTTTGTGCTTTCATTGAGATCGAAGAGCTACAATGGTCGGAAGCACGCGATACATTTAATATGCTGATAAGCGCCACATGAAGTCTGCTATAATTTAAAAGACAGTGACCGAGGAAAACAGTGGCGATAAGGCCAATCGTGTCCTTCAAGAAATCATACTTACCACAACTGAACAACACCAATAGATTGATGGTGCTGAGGTCAACAGTGGCAAGAACGCAACGCCACGTAGTCTGATAATATATGATCTTGAACAAGTTGAGAAAGAACCAAGACCGAAAGCGAGTCAAGGAAAGAAGATATAGAGGAAAGTAAAGAAAAGGAGAAGGGATGACCACAGAAGACGGCGATGCCTGACGAAGAATCGGCAACGAAAGAGCGAATAGAGAAGCTCAAGAGTGAACATGAAAGCTTGAAATCAAAATTAAAGGAGGATAAACCGGAATGCTCTTGAAGGCCACGCAAGAAGGTGGTGGGAAGAATGAATAATATACGGCCCTAAGTCCTGGGAAGGAACTGGACAAGTCAAAATGGTGTGATTTTCATAAAGGCTATGGTCATCTAACTGAGAATTGCAAAAGCTATAAGTGGCAGATTAAACAACGGATAAAGGAGGGTCATCTGTCAGAGTACGTTAAGAAAGGTTCGAGCAAGAATGATCGACGGGAAGATAATCATGATTATAGAAAAGATGAGAGACAGTTCAGACTCACTGAGTGACAAGCATAAAGCAGCCCTGAGAAGAATGAGACAAAGGAGTGGATAGCGTGAGGACCCGACTGGGGGCAAAGACTCAATCTTACCTTCAACATTATCTTTTCCTTGCTTGACTTGACGAATTGACAGGCGACATAAAAGGATGACGAAGAATCAAGTTTGAAATTAGTAACCATCCATTAAAATATACTCATGCGATCACATGCAGGCAAAACTAATAAATCACATGTATAATATTTGCAAATGACTAGATTATGAAATTTTACAATTTTAATAACGTTAGGAATTTATTGAGTAATTCAAACAGATGAACATTAAATGATGATTATAATTATTTCAATAATCAATAATTAATTTTAATAACATTAGGAATTTATTGAGTAATTTAAATAGACGAACATTAAATTATGACTATAATTATTTCAATAAACAATAATTAATTTAAAAAGGATAAAACACTCACAAAGCAATTCATTTTGTATTTAATATTTGTGAACATGAACAGTGCTTTACCTTCGTGAACCGTAATTAAACACGAACAATAATTTAAATACAAAATAATATTTATTGAAAAAGAGAAGCTTAAAACACTCACTTGAAATGATGAAATAAAACGCACAAATAAAATAGTCAAATAAAATAAACACTCACTTTGTTGTTGCAGACATGTAGTTCTGATCTGCTCGGATCCAACACCTCCAGAATCACGTGAATCGGACTCCGGGTGCTCGAGACATCACCCAAAACAAATCAGATAATTTAACGGGTCAGAATAAGGTCTAGAATTTAATAAATCTTATTTATCAGATGGTTAAATACAATTTTACTTGTTATTGAAACGGGTCGGTTCCAAAGCGGGCTGGGTTTGATGTGGGTGCGGGTGCAAAAAAAGAGAGAAAACGAGAGAGAGAGATAATAAGAGAAACATAGAGAGATTAAGAGGGGAAAAAAGAGATAGAGAGATGCAGAAGGAGAGGGAGATATACACACACGCAAAGAGAGAGAGAACGAGAGCGGAGAAGAGTGAGATGGAAATGATGGAGCTCACGTGTAGCGGGGATGGTGACGGCAGCGCTCGGGTGTGGCAGCCTGAGGAAACTGTGTGCGGTTGCAGGTGGGGAGTCGAGATGAGAAGAGGGACTTGAGAGGCGCTTCGGAAGGACGAGGGTGATGCTGCAGAGCCAATGCCATCGCAGTGGAGCTCGCGGTGGAGAGAGAGAGAGAGGAAGAGCAGCATGCGGTGGAGGTTGGGTGAGCAAGAGAGAAGGAGATGGGAGGTCGGCTGTGGGGTGGTTGCAGGTGTGCAGTAGAAGGTGGTGACGATGGTGCGACAGAGATGAGGAGGTGATGGGCAGTGATGGGTTTGCAACCCAGGAGAAGGGAAGAAAGTGATGGGGGCATGCGGGCGTGGGCGCGACGGAGGCTGCAAAGGTGGCTGGGTGGTAGGCGAGCGGCGATGTACGAGCTGAGGAAGGGGATTCGAGGAGGAAGAAAAGGCAGCCATAGGTTTACACAAGTAGAGAGAGAAAGAAAGTGAAGATAAGAGAAAGATGGGGAAATGGGGACGATGCAAGCTATAGCAGAGGAGGAGAGATCGGCGCGACGCTCGCACACGCGGGCAGTGAGGGAGCTCGCGCGTGGATGGCCGCGAGGGGAGATGGGGAGTTGCTCACGCGCGGAGGTGAAGATGGCGTCAGTGGTCTCGACGACAAAGAGCAGGGCAAGGAGGGCGGTGGATTGCATGATGGAGATGATGGAAATGGATATAAGAGAGGGATAGAGGGACGGCGCATGCAGGGTCATGGTTAGGGTTTGTAGGGTATGGGGAGATGAGGGAGAAGGGAGAGATTTATATGAAAGGGGTTTTGGGTTCTATTAGGCTTGGTTCTTGGGCCAATCAAAAATGGAAACAAAAGAAAAAGGAAAATGAGAGGGGAAATAGGAAGTGGGCTGGCTCATATGGGTTGGGCTTGGGTTTGAGTAATAGGAAAATGAAAAAGAAAGAGAATGGGAATGAGAAAAATGATATTAATTTAAATATTACATAATAATAATATTTAATAACAATTACATATTAATAATGATTAAAATAATTAATAAGATACTATTAATTAGTAACAATTAAAATAATAACTCACACTCAATAATAATTAATTTTTTAATACAAATTATATATATACATATCAAAATACTATTATTATTATCAAATCATGCATTAGAAAATATGAGTATTACATTCTACCCACCTTAACAAAAATTTTGTCCTCGAAATTTCAAAAAAGGCAGGGAAAATGATGAAGAGAATCAAAGTTGATAAAAATAGACAGGATTAAGATAGGCATGACAGGATGGAATTCAAAAGAAGAATGATCAATCACGATTAACGTCTTCTTGCTCCCATGCCACTTTTTATGCATTATTGGTCCACCACGCTTCCCCTGCGCCACTTTGATTTTTGCTACCGGCTTCGAAATTGAGTGTCCAATCTCGAAAACCAAAATAAAAAAATGAAATTGAGATGGAAAATTGGATTCGAGAAGAATATTCAGATCACTTGGAGATATTAGAATCAGGAACATCATAAAATTCAAGAGATGGATTTTTTCAAGGAAGAACAATTGATTCTCATGTGGACTCTATATCATTGCAAATAATATATGTATATAACAGTGTAAATATAACTCGTCTCAGGTCACGGGTAAAAACTAAGTCCTTTTTGTGTCGAAGACCTGGTTATATTGTTGGTAAGAGCGGTTACCTGTTATTTGGTGTAAACCTGTCACGCCTCGCTTCTCAAAATACGCTGGAGCGAGACGCGACGAGAGTCAACGACATATATACGCGAGCAGAATACCCCACGTGTACACGTTAAGCCTAATGTAACCTGAGCAAGTTATATAAACACTATAATAATTTACAATCACTGCACCAATCATATAAATGTCCACACATGACAACACATGATAAATGAATAGAATAAACACTGAGTCCAATATACAGAGAATCAAGGAATCGATGAGAATAAGCAAGAAAAAATGTCAAGACTGGACGATCAAGTTAGAGGGAAACTTCAGGCTCTTCGCAATACGTGTAGTCCTCGCTAAATACCTGATCGGCAAAAGGAATACACATATATCTAGATGTGAAATCCAGGGGAGTCAGAAAACTCTCAATGAGTGTTTAAAATGAGGGAAGATGCACGTGCATATCTCGTGTGAATATACTATACTATTGCTATAAGAAAGAGACTGGATAAGAAATAACATGATAAAAGTATAAAAAGAAGATAAGGTAGTATAATATGCTATCAACCAGCATGTTACAAGTATTACAATAACAGGCAGTACATAATTTAATAGAGTGTCGGGATCAATCTGTCATAACATCATGTGTCAGGTACCTATCATGACATACATGCATACAACAAGCTAGCACACATCAAACATAGTTTATCATATCAGTCTGTTGTTATTAATTATATCAGCAAACACCAATTGTCACATATAGTAGACGCATCACATATTACGCCTACTACACATGTCAATTGGGGTCCTATGTCATTGAAACTGATCAGTTGGAGTCATTATTTGTATTTTAGGTGGATCCCGTACATACCTGGGACCACGACCTAGACTCCTGGCGCTGAATCAGGCCCTACCGCTAGGCAGTCAACATGTATAACAGGTCAGGTAACATGTATAACTTGTATAAATAGAAACAAGGACATGCCCAGTCACCCTACGAGAACTCTACACTGGAAACCCCTTTCGGCTCCGCAATCTATATCCTAGGTCCACTCAAAATACAGATGCCTCCATCAATTTTTTCAATCGCGATGTAAGTTATTTAATATCATGTTATTTAAATTATCAAGATCAATCAATGTACATGTTACCTAGATCACTGAGATAATTTGATGATAGTAATGGTAACAATATCAACAGTGTCATCAAGATATCGATATAACAGGATGTCAATGAACAGGATAAGCAGGACAATATTGTTACCGTATAACAATATTTTCCAGCGACTTTAGTAACATGGATAATATCTGTTATCAGTTAAATTTCAGGTATAATGAATCAAGATTTCTAAGTAAAATCATGATGATATTCATGAATCATAGTCTGGTCCTCTTTTTGACATTTTTCACTATTTATGATTATTTACGTATTTTTTATAGAGATAATAACCACAAATTCAAACGATTAAGTTTTTAGGAATTTGTGATCATCTATTTATAACATTTATAGAAATTCTTATACCGGCACAAAATGAATAATTTAGAACAACTATTTAACAATTTTATGAAAGAATTCAATCATGAAAACTACATAATTCTAGATGCCAGATAATAAAATAAACCATATAAATAATTAAACATGAAATAAAACATAATCTGTTGAAAAACAGTAAAACACTCACAAATAATATTTAGAATTTATAATATGCCTTTTTCCTGGAAATCCACTATTTATTATATTATGTTTAATTGTTTTTCCAAAGAACAATTCATTAACAGCCCAAGCAATTAAATCTCTTGAAATTAGTAACCATCTATTAAAATATACTCACGCGATTAGATGCAGGCACAACTAATAAATCACATGTATAATATTTGCACATGACTAGACTATGAAATTTTATAATTTTGAGTTTTGATCCTATTTTGTTCACTCCAGAAAATTCCAGTTTTTTGCTGATTTTCATTTCATACTGTTAGTTTACAATTTTTTCTTGTTGATTTTTATTTCATAACAGATGAAAGCCATTATGTGGTATGCCTGTCTCTTGATCGCTTTACTGCAGCATATTTGTCTGTCTGTTTTTTCTTATTTTTGCTCGACTGTAATCATTTCCTTCTCGGAATAAAGGTTACAATACTCAAGCAATGTTACTTTAACAATTAATTTCTACTGATTAACTCAAAGACATTCGAGTAATAATTCAGTACATCTGAAAGGTTATATTAACAAAAACTGCAACTCAGACAACCCTACGATTAACAACACATTATGATAATTCAAGAAATATAACGGCTAGCGATCAGTTCGCACCTTATTTCACCAGAGAAACATAATTCACCTAGAATGATGAGGTGAAAAGAGGCTCAAGTCGGTTGAGTTCCGTTTCTTAACAGCTCAACCCCTCCCATCTACAAATTTACACCAGAATGATGCAGGGAAGAAGAGGCCTAGAACAATCAAGTGTCGTTCCATAACATCGCGATCCTCTATGTCTGCTACACTCCTTGCAAGATGATAACAAGTCGAGTGATCCATTCAGGTAGAATAAGATTGAACTCCCTGCTCAAGGCAAACACCCTGGTCAAGTAACATGGCACTATTTGGAATAACGGCTCTTCAGGTCGATTACATTATGCTTCTTGAAATATTAATTAGAAATTTTTTTGATGGAAATTTAACGCAAAGGTATGCACAATATCGCCAAAGTCAAGCAACACATGCAAAAATAAAATAAAAAAAATGGGGACACTCCCCGAAGGAAGCGTACTTAGCAACAAGATGTTGTTCAAAAATAGAATACTGCTCGAACTTCATATAAATCATATTGATTGATGATAGAAAATATAGAGGAAATAGAAGCGCGGACGCAAACAAATTCTACTTCTCATTGAAAAAATAACAATTGGAAAAGAACCTTTTGGTTTTACGTTTTCTGTTAAATTATCTTTACACTCCATTCTTTCTTCAATTCAAATTCCATCCTCAGATATGATATTATGAGCCTTAATAGTGGTAACAAGCCTTGGATCCTTCCTATATGTTAAGATTAGTTATTAGTATTGGGTTATTAGGTTATTGAGTTGTTACTCATAAACCCACCTTGTCTTCTATATATACCTTGTACCTTTTCTTATGTAAATAATCAATTCCTTTTTAGGGTTTCTATTTCTCTACATGGTATCAGAGCAAGATAAACCCTAACCCTAAGATCTACCACCTTCTTCTCAAAATTCTCCTTCTTCTCCTCAAACACCACCCTAACACCTATATCATCTTCTCTAAGTCACCAGATTTCCTCCAATAAAGGTGAAAAAATTGATTATTTACTTAAGAGAAGGTACAAGGTATATATAGAAGATAAGGTGTGTATATGGGTAACAACCCAATAACCCAATACTAATACACTCCCCCTCAAGTTAGAGCATAAAGATCTAACATGCCCAACTTATTACATAGATTAGAAAATACCTGAGGTGAGGTAGCTTTGGTAAGGAGATTAGCCAACTGCTTTGAAGACGGTATAAACTAGAACGTAATCACCTTATTTCTCCAAGCATCTCTGACAATGAGTTTGGTTCTTTCATAGCAAGGTCCTCAATATCGGATATCGGAATCGTATCGTATAGGGTTTTTTCATATCAGATATCGGATATCGGGGGAGATATCATGATACGCGCGCATATCGGGCGTTCATATTAGACACTATATATAATGAAATATTGATAATTAAGAGTTGGTTTAGGCTCATACATATCATCAATCTAATAAAAATGATGTAATATACTTGTAGAGACAGTAAAAAATAATGTACATTTGCACGCAGTCGTGCAATAAATAAGTTATTCATATCGGGTGATATATCGGACGACTTATCGCCAATATCGGGAAATTTATCGGGCGATATTTCAAATATCGGCCGTTTTTTGCTGCAAATGATATGGCGAACGATTTTCCCATATCGTATCGGCAGCAGGCAAAAAAGGAGATATCGGACAATATCTCGGTCGTATCGGCCGATATTTAAAACAGGGTTTCATAGAATACAGAATTCTAGGCAATATAGATAGCAGATTGATTGTCATAATGATAAGTATGGGTCCAAACTGTCTAAAACAAAACTCCATTAGTAGATTTTTTAACCACACCATCTCGCATGCCTTAGAGCCATAGCTCTATGCTCAGCTTCTGTACTCGAGCAAGACCTCTCGCATGTCGTATCCTCTCCTCCAACCATTCAACAGGGTGTCGGCCCTCCAAAAACACCCACAGGGTGCGGCCCTTTCAAAAACACCAACAAAGTGCCGCCCCTCCTATTAGTGTTGCCCCCTCCAAACCTAAAAAATACCGCCACCTCCTCTACCATCTCAAGAGGTGCCGCCCCTCCTGTCTTCTCCAGAGGTCTCAAACAGGGTCATAGTTAACTCAAAAATCAGATTTTTTACATCTGATCTGACTATTTCGGTGCTCCACAAGACTTTTCTGGTGAGATCTGATCTGCTTACTGCTTAAAAATCAGATTTTTTACATCTGATCTGATGATTTCAGGCTGAGAAGTTATTTTTCTTACTTACTAACTATTTTCTGCTATACTATTGTCTGATTTCTGGTTATCTATCTACTAGCTATTATGTCTGAGACTACAAGTTCCTCTTCCAATATGATCTCCTCTTTGATGGTTGAGACTTATATTCCCAAGACAAATGTTGGGGGACTACGATAAAGTTGAGTGGATTCAACTACTTATTATGGACGCAGGCATTCCGTATATTCCTTGGCTCTCAAAACAAATTGGCTTACCTCCTTCAAGACTCATCTGCTACTTCAGATCTTACTTATGTGACCTAACTTACTAGAGATTATTCTGAGATAACATGGCTTCTCAACAGTATATAAGAGAAGATTAGTGATAGTGTTATATTTTTGACTACCGCTAAAGAGATGTGGGATACACTAAATGTGATGTATGGCAATAAGAAGAATCCCTCGAAGATATTTGAAATCTATGAGCGCCTATTTGAGCTCAAACCGGGAGACAAATATGTGCCTGAGTTCTATAGTAAACTCAAAGGTCATATTGATTAGTTAGAAATGCACCAATCTATTGTTACTAATGTGACAACACTGAGGGGATATCGTCAGGATCTCGCGGTATCGAAATTTCTATCTGACTTGAGTCCTACACTATGATCTCAGGTGCGGGGTCAGATACTGCTAGGAGATAGTATTCCTACTTTGACTGCCAACTTCTCGAGAGTTATGCGGGTCTTTACTGGATCCAAAGCTTCATCTGCACCATCCATTGAGCAGTCTGCTATGATTTCTGGTCATGGCTGAGGTCGTGGTCATGGCCGCAATTTTGGAGGACGAGAATGTGGATTTGTTGGAGGTGAATGTGGATATTATGGATGCAGACAAAGTGCTGAGAAAAATTCCCGACAATGTAGGCATTGTGGACGTAACAACCACATCTCAGGAAAGTGTTTGGAGAAATTTGGACGACCTGAGCGAACACAGCTATCTGATTCTGGCTCTCCTGCCCTGTGTTGTACTCCTCAGAGTTCATCTGCTATTCCTGGCTCTTCCACGATTGTACTATCGCAGGAGGAGTATGATAGATTCTGACAGCTAAAGTTTTCTCAAAACGATCTTTCAGCGGCTCATACATCTGCTTCAGGTATGCACGCCTATACTATATTTCCTCAAAAGCCCTGGATATTAGACTCAGGAGCCTCATTCCATATGACATGTACTAAACAAGAGTTTATTTCATTAAATTTATCATATGTCCACCTCTCTGTTAAAATTGTTGATGGTACCAATTCTCCTGTATTAGGGAATGGAGTAGCTCAACTTACACCATCCTTGACCTTACTGATGTCTTATATATTCCACGATTTTCTGTTAGTCTCTTGTCTATCAGTCAGTTTACTAGACATAATAACTGAAAAATAACCTTTTTCCTTCTCATTGTGTATTTCAGGACCTGTCGACTGGGAAAAGGATTGGTTTGGGGGTATGAGCGAGGAAGCATATACTATTTGAATGATCGAGTAACTCCTACTGGCTTAATTGCAGGTCAGCCTGACCTAGTGTTACTTTGATACTGGCGCTTAGGTCATTCTTCGGTGCAATTGAGTCCGCTATTTCTTCTTCAGACTGTGAGTCTTATGAGTTGGTAAGCATCATCGTGCTACCTTTCAGAGTCGAGTCAATAATCGTAGTAGTTCTGCATTCGAGTTGGTTCATTCTGATGTCCGGGGCCCTAATCATGTACCCTCTTCCATTAAGGATTTTAGACATTTTTTCTTTGTTGATGACTTCTCTCGCATGACATGATTGTATCTCTTAAAAGAGAGGACAGAAGTCTCCAGTGTTATTAAACTTTTCTTTAATGAAATAAAAAATCAGTTTTTGACTTCAATTCATGTGCTTCGTACTGATAATGCCTTAGAGTATGTTAAAAAAGATGATCTACTTTTTGTTCCAAAAATAAGATTATTTATCACACCTCTTGTTCTCTACATCCCAACAAAATGGAGTTGTTGAACGCAAACATAGACACATTCTGGATGTCGCTGAAGCATATGATTCATATGAGTATCTCAAAATATATATGGTCTGATGCTGTGTTAAGTGCTTGTCATGTGATTAATAGAATGCCCTCTTTTGATCTCGATAAAATATCTCTTTTTTCTTGTCTATTTCCTAACAAACCATCTATCTTCATGACTTCTCGTGTTTTCGGCTGCACTTGTTTTGTTCAGGACTTATCTCCTACATCTATAAAATGTGTCTTTGTTGGGTATTATATAACACAAAAGGGATATTAGTGCTATAATCCCTCTACCAGAAAGTATTTGGTATCTGCTGATGTTACATTTTTTGAGTCTATTCCACATTTCTCTCCACAGTTTCCTGTCATTATATCTGAGACTATTCCTCCGCCACCAACTGTGACGTTTTCTACACCTGCTTCTACTGTCTCTTCGCCAGTACCTCCCTGCAACCAAGCCAGTTCAAAATTTCAGATACGTCTACACTCATCACCCAAAAGTTCTTGCCTCTGAGCCAGTTTTGACTATTCCCTCTCCAGTAGATGATCCTCCACCTCCACCATCAGTATCTCCCTCTGATTTTGAAAATCACATTGCCTTTCGAAAAGGTAAATAGTTTTGCACTCATCATCCTATTTCGAATTTCGTTTCGTATGATCACCTTAACCCCATTTTTGTCATTTTGCCTTATCATTGTCTTCTGAATCTATACCCAATCTTATAAAGAGGCTTTATTAGTACCTGCCTGGAAGCAAGTTATGGATGAAGAGATGGAAGCGCTTGTTTTTAGAGGAACTCGAAAGTTAGTTTCGGCACCAACAGATACTGTTGTTGAATGTCGCTGAGTCTATATTTTAAAGTACAACCCAGATGGATCTCTGGATAGATATAAGGCCAAGCTCGTGGCTAAAAGTTATACTCAGACATAAGGCATCGACTATTTTGAGACATTCTCGTCAGTTGCAAGGATGATTCTATCAGGATTCTGTTCTCCATTGCTGTTAACGTGTCATGGTCATTGTTCCAACTGATTGTTAAGAACGTTTTCTTACAGTGGATCTTCAGGAGGAAGTTTATATGGAGCAGCCTTTTCAGGCTATGTTTCTCAGGGGAAACAAAAGTCTGTTGTCTCAAGAAGATCATATATGAACTCAAGCAGAGTCCAAGAGCGTGGTTTGAGAAGTTCAGCCTTACCATTTCTGTCATTGGATTTCACCGGTGTCATTTAGATTACTATATCTTCGTTCGGCGCACAAAGTCTGGCATCGTAGTTCTGCTTGTTTATATTGATGATATAGCTGACTAGTAGTAATTTAGATGGGCTATTGGAGATTAAGCAGCATCTTAAGTGTTATTTTGTGACCAAGGGTATGAGATGTCCAAAATATGTTCTAGAAATTAAAGTTGCACATAAAAAACAAGTATACTTCTTTCCCAGCAAAAATATGCTCTAGATCTTCTTGAGAAAGCAGGTCATTTGGGATGCAAGTCTGCTACCTCTCCAATGAACGCCAATGTGAATTTATAGTTTAATAACAGTCATGCACTTGATGATCCAGGAAGATATAGAAGATTGATTGAAAAGTTGATATATCTCCCAGTTACTAGGCCAGACATAACATTTATTGTAGGGGTACTGAGTAGATTCATACATCAGCCCAGAGAGACTCATTGGTTAGCTGCGATAAGGGTTCTAGTTTACATCAAGAGTTGTCCAGGAAAAGGGTTGGTGTACAGGAAACATGGGCATGTACGCATTTCTGGATATTCGAATTCAGGATATGAAGGTGATCGAGAAGATAGGAAGTCTACTACTGGGTATTGCACCTTTGTTAAAGAAAATCTGGTGACCTAGAGGAGCAAAAAGCAGGATTTTATGTCTCGCTCGAGTGCAGAAGTTGAGTATAGAGCTATGGTTCATACAACATGCAAGATGGTGTTGTTAAAAAAAATCTACTGATAGAGCTTGGTTTCAGACAGCCTGGGTCCATGTCTATGCATTGTGATAATCAGTCTGCTATCTACATTGCCCCGAATTCTGTATTTCATGAAAGAATCAAACACATTGAGATTGACTGTCATTTTGTCAGAGATACTTAGACAAAGAAGTTGGTTATGTTTCAGTTCACATCGTCTTCAAAGCTGTTGGCTGATCTCTTTACCAAAGCTGCCTCATCTCAGGTGTTTTCTAATCTATATAACAAGTTGGGTATGTTAGATCTCTATGCTTTAGCTTTAGGGGGAGTGTTAAGATTAGTTATTAGTATTGAGTTATTGAGTTATGGGTCATTACCCATATACCCACCTTGTCTTTTATATATACCTTGTACCTTCTCTTATGTAAATTAATCAATTTCTTTCTAGAGTTTCTATTTCTCTACACTATATATGTTATTCAAAGCATTCCTATAGCCAAGATGGTATATTTGGTGGCCTCCTGAGCTTTTTCGAGCTGATGATGATGCTCTTTCTCAAGATGTTCAATTCGTAGAGAACATGCTTTCTCTACTCTATTTATGGCAGCTTGAGCATGAACCTCGTACTGCCTCCTCAAATTTGCTCAATTATCCTTCTCTCTCTTCAAATGGACATTAAGTTCTCTGACATGGTCTCATGCAAAGTTTGATTGATATCATCTATCTCAGCTCACAACAGTTTAGAATTCTCTTCTTAATAAAAGATTTATATTCTTTTCTCGAAGCTCCAACATTTCTTTTGCCTACTCAATGCAAGTCTTCGGATTAGAATTCTCTTCTGCAAGATTCAATATTTTCGCACCCATGTTGTCAGGAAGTTTTGACAACACAAATATTTTTAGTTGTAAAGCTCTATTCTCCTTATTCAATTGTTCGACTAAATGCAACACTTCCTCTAACTTCTCTCGACATCAACGACTAGTTCTGTATATGTGTTTATGGTGGATAAATCTTGTATAGGCAAGTATCTTAAAAAGCTAACCTCGATCATGTTAGCCCTCACAAAGCTTATGTTGGAGAACATATGGACATATATTGGTCAGTTATAGGAGTTCTAATCACCTCCCAGTTGAAGCACAAACCGCAAGAGCTTTGAAAAGGCATTGTTTCATCGCCTCACCATCATGAAAAGCGACAGTTTTCGAATATTTATGGTAATTTTGTTTGAATAATTGCTTAGTAGGTCGCGTTGAGCAACCCGTAACTTTGGCCTTAGGAGAAGTTTGCAAGAAAGAAAGATCTGGCGGAACAAGTATAGTAAAGGTTTTTACTGTAGCTGGCAAAGGGCGGCGACATACAAAATTTCTCTCAATTCTCTCCAGCGATAGTTTTTGATGGTGACTCAATTTGACATCTACAATGCTCTGGTTTCCAAGTATCTATTTTCGAACATGATCTATTCCTTTTCGGAATTTTACAAGAAAGGAAAGGGGAATTTTGTTCTCCATTGCTTGAAATAGACACTTTGTTGATGAACGGAGAATTTATGTCGAACAACAGAACATCCTAATTGTTCTATGGAAGCGATAGGTAATGGTTGACAAGGAATTTTTTTCCTGAAGCTGGTGAATATTAAATAAGGATTTTTGAAGAACTTCTAAAGAATCTTCGAATATTTAAGAAAGAAACTTTTGTATCTTAGCACTTGGGGACCACCAATAGCTGTAATTAGGCCATCCAAAATCATAAATGTATGTTGCATTAATTAGGCAAACAAAACAGAAGTGGAATAATAGTCTTCCTGATCTGGATTTGGTAAATGCTTACTGAGCAAGTTGGAAAACTAAAAACCTCCGAATCTTCGCAGATTGTAAGTAATAAAATTGCAGGAAAACATCTGGATCTACAGTTATTTGGTTCATTGAACAAAGACAGCAGAACCGTAGCATTATGCGGTAGGCATGTGGAGAAAATTGCACAGGCGCGAGCCCAAAGAGATTTAGAAAAATAAGGATGGATGGCGGAAAAGACAAGTGAAGACCAGCCAACAAGTAGTTCAAATATATGTCGAACTGTTCATATGATGATTTCACTACTATATTAGTTCTCCTGCAAATATTAAGTCTGCATCATCAGGAGCACGCCAATCTACATGGATTCGAGCCAGATCTTCTTTATTATGATTTTCAGGGCTATGTGATTGAGAAACTAAATTTGTGGACATGATGGCGGCCATTATTCCTCGAACAATAAAAGGGGAAGCATATTTGCAAACCCAATAGAAGAGAAGGGTTCATAGACCACCCAACAGTTAGAAGATCCAGAGATTTATTTTACTTCCTCGAGAGACCTGATCCAATAAAGATCGACTCGGCTCTATCTCGAAGGGGGGCCATATGATGAGTATAATACTATTAGGGTCTAGGAAACCCAAAGTTAGACAGACTTGAATAGAGGAGTCAATGATCGAAAGCAGTGCAGTCATAACAATCAAGCACAACTGAAGTCGAGCAAGAGTCAGGTTCCTAGGTTCCTCATCTTCTCCAAAAGGATATGCAGATAAAAACTTTCTCGGAGAAGATTCCCAATGACCAGCTCAGCATCCTCCTAACTAATTTTTAATAACCAGACTCTCTCTTTCCTTTATAAATAGAAGAGGACTCCTGATGAGAGATATGAGATTCTTCAGTTAAGCACTACTATAGTCCATTCCACTTCTTGCACTTACTGACTTGATCGTCTTAGGGGCTTTGTCGAAACCAAGCCCCCGCGATGCTAACCTTTTTATGTAATTGTAAATGATTGAAGGGCTCAAATGTGAGCAAATCATGCATCAACTTTCCGCCCAAAATCAAAGTCTCATCCTAGAGATGCCATGCAAGAGGAAATGATGGTTCTAGAGTAGAATGAGACATGGGACCTTGTTTCTTTGCTCTGGGGTTGTCAATGGGTGCATAATGTAAAATTGAATTCAGACGACTAGTAGCCAAAGGATACTCGCAGGTTTATAGCATTGATTACCATGACATGTTTTCACTTGTAGTCAACATGGCTTTAGTTCAGATACCTATCTCATTGGTTGCAATTTATCCTTGACCTCTACATTATCTAGATATCAAGAATATAGATCTTTCACGGCATTCTTGATGAAAAAGTACATATGGTGTAACTTCCCGGTTTTGTTACTCAAGGGGAGTTTATGAAAGTGTGTAAATTGAAAAAGTTTTATATGGGTTGAAACAGTCACCAAGAGACTAGTTTGGATGGTTTATATGGTTGTTAGAAGTTTGGTCTTTCTCGTTCTGAAAAAAGGAGTCAGTTTTCTTTTGTCAATTTTACGGAAAGAGAATACTTATGATAGTAGATAATTATGATCACGAGCAATGATACACAAAGAATTACAAATCTAAAAACATATAACATTTTCAGACAACGAAATTTGGATCTTTGCAACATTTCTTGGGTAATTAAGTGGTAAGATCCAAGAAAAAAAATTCTATCTCAAAGAAATATGTGTTTAACATATTGTCTGAAGCTGGCTTGTTATAGGGGACAAAACCGTGGATATATCGATGGAGATTAATATCAAATTATTATTGGATTAGGAAGAGATGATACCGATCAGAATGAGGACTTGGATAATTCTGGTAGATATCAAAGACTGGTAGGAAAGTTGAATTCTTTGATAGTAACTAGACATCACATTTGTAGTTAGCGTGGTAAGGTAGTTTCTTTTAGCACCAAAGACGAGTCATTCGAATACAACAGTATGAATATTCAGATATTTGAAAAGGCTTCGAGAAAAAGATTTTTGTATTTAGATTGTGGTTATACTCAAGTGTCAGGGTTGATCAGATGCAGTTAGACAGGCTAACCTATTGATGGGTAATAAATCAGAAGCTATTGTATATTTGTTAGGAGAAATCTTGTGTCGTAGAGGAGTAAAAAAGTGTTATTATGGTATCACAGTCTAGTGCAGAGTAAGAATGTCATGCAATGACACATTTGACTTGTGAGTTGATTTGGTTAAAAGACCTCTTCTTGCAGCTTCCTTTCACTTTAAGTCTCCTATAAGATTGTATTGTGTTAATCATATTATCATTCATATATGAAAATCATGTATTTCACAGGCACACAATATATTGAGGTAGATTGTTATTTGAGAATAAAATCATCCAAACTCAACATGTGTCATCAACTCATCAGTTAACAAATATACTCAAGATGTCTCTTGAAAAAACTTGAGTTGATTTTATTTGTAACAAGCTATACATGTACGCTATATATGTTCCAACTTGAGGGAGAGTGAATTTAGAAGTTATTATATAATTAAGAGTCATATTGCTATATGTTACTAGAGTTATAATTATATTTACTTATAAATAAGAGTATAAAGAGAAGACTCATCAACTCTCTAATTTCATAATCTAAATCTTCTCAAAGCCAACACCAATTATGTAACCATACTTGAGTAAAATTGTGCTTGTTTTGTTTGCTCTTTATATGTAAACAATTAATTATCAATTGTTCTTTGATAATATCATCATAAAATTATAGGATAATTTGTTAAGTATCATATTAACTATTTGCTTATTATACATATGTTAAACAACAACTAAGTCATTTGTCCCAAGTATTTGGGGTAGGCTACATGAACCAAAAGAGAATTACACCGGATCGGGCACATGGATCAGCTTTCTCCACTCATTCCTATCGAGTAATATGCCTTCACTAGGACCTTTAGCCTCTATATCTTGTCGTATTACCTCCATCCATACTTTCTTCGGTCTCCTCTGCGCTCTTTTAACTTGCCTTAATTTGATACGCTCTACTCGCCAGACTAGCGTATCTGTAAGTTTACGTCGCACATGACCAAACTATCTACGCGGTTTTCTCTCATCTTCTCTTCTACAGAGGCTGCGCCTATCTTAGCACGAATATCCTCATTTCTCACCTTATCCTCCTCGTGTTAACACACATCCAACGAAGCATGTGCATCTCTGCTACACTCATCTTCTGGGCATGATATCTCTTTATAGCCTAACATTCTATGCCATATAACAAAGCTGGTCTAATAGCAGTCCGATACAATTTTTTCTTCAGCCATAACGGAATATCACGATCACATAAAACTCCTGTTGTGCTCCTCCGTTTCAACCAGTCGGCTTGGATCCTATGGTTGACATCACTATTGATCTCTCCATCCTTTTAGATAATAGAACCCAAGTACTTAAAATGACTGCTCATCGGTATTTCTTAACCATTTAGTGTCACATACTATAATCTCAGATTCCCTATTTACTGAATAAAATAAATATGTTAATTGATAAAATAATTTTTGTGTGCAATGTGTATATTTCATCATTTTCCCTTGAGATTAGTCTGGTGAGGTCCACCTCTGCCTTCCTCTGCTTTAACCTCATTGGTAAGTTTATTTAGTCGTGGCTAAAAAAGACAACCATAAGCCTTCTTACCATATTCCATGGTTAATTCTTGTCAAAGAAGAATAAGATCATGATGATTCCAAGGTCACCACACACAGCTTCTTCAGCCCCCTCAGACAATGTCATCCACCAACTCCACCACCTTGAAACGAGTTACATACGATTATTGTCAAAGGATGGTGATGTTTGTCTCTGAAAATATTTTCCAGGTTCAAATGCTTAATCCTATGTCTCAAGGTCCAGTGGTCTTTCTTTGCTAATAGCCTTGTGGAGCTACTTTAACAAACAAGCCCAGGGCAATTTGTGATGATCACTCCTAGATCAATCAGGGCAATTTGTGGGCCTTCCCAAATGAAATCTACTTCAAGAATACACACCATGTAATTAATTATAGCAGGTACATTGTGAAGCACTTTATTGGTGACAAGCGGATCAAGGTGATAGTTGACCCAGTGTGCGAGAAGCTAGATGGTGGGAGAAAGTATATGAATTAATTTGTTTACGTGTAACGATAGTGGAGGGATCAAGTAGGACAATCGAGTTCAAGATTCACAAGGTGAAACTGAGGCAAAAGAAGGTTAAAGTGAAAACTTGGGTAGTTAACTAATCTTCTTGGACATTAACATGTCCTTTTCTATCTTTGCACATGATGCATTTGAATATAGCTCAATTCTATCTACTTCTTGGATGAAATTTATGATGATGATACTAAAATATTTACTGTCAGTGATGATTTGAGTAATGGAGACATAGGTGATGATTATGTTGAGTGGCACAATAAGAGAATATCCAGTCTTAAAGATGGAAGCATAAAATTCTTGGCCCGAAGGTCTTTCATCTTAGTTTTGATGATAACTAACTTATGAAATTATGTTACTAATGGTCTTGTGATTACTAAGTTTCAAATATAGGTCAAAATCATTATTGGTGTTTAGCTTCTACAATGGACTCAAAGTCAAAGATTCGAAGCTAGCACTTGTTGATTCAAGAGCTCGCGCATCAATATCACATCCAGTACTCGAGATGGAGTCAAGTTCTTTGGATCGTGTCTGGATCAAGTCGACTTGGAGAAGAAAATCTACAAGAAGACTTTGATCTAGGTTTACTTATTTGTTTGTTTAGATCTTGTGTAAGGATAGAATAATTTTGAATTGCTCAAGTATATATACGCACACAAGTTTATAGTTTTGGTTTTGAGTTTAACAGTTTTAGTTTCAAAAAGTTTATTTTTACTTGGTTTACACAAAACTCAAAATCAAGTTTCAAGTTTTATGTTTTGGCTTTTCAAGTATACATCCTTTATTTTCATGAATAATTTCATCAAAAGAAATTTACATGGCTTATATGTATATTAGATTTCATCCATATACATTGAAGATTCATTACTTAGAAAAACTTATTTTGATGTATCTAGTCATGTGTTTAAGTTTTGTTTTTATCAAAACTTATTTTAGTATTTATTGTCAAAAACAAGGATATATCATTTACCATGTGTATTGAATTATATCCATACACATCAAGCTTCAAAAGTGTTTCAATATCTTGTTTTTGTATTTATACACGTTTGAGAAAAAATCGATTTTCTATTTAAAAGTTTGATTTTTTAAAAATACGGTTTTTGGTTTATGCCTTAAATTTTTTACCTCAAAAATAGTTCACATTTTTGTAATATGTGTTGATTTTTTATCACATATTTGTATTTGAAAGTATTTACATGAATTTATTTTTGTGAAATTTATGGGATTTCATTGAAATTTATAGGTGCTTTCAAGTCCTTGCTGTCGGCTAACCGACCACTCTACTGACACAGGGCTCGATCAACCGAGCGGACGTGCACAGAAACGTGAATAAGCCCTTTTGCCTTTGCTCGGTCCACCGACCGATCGACCGACTGGCACTACCCAAGTCTCGCGTAATGGCCGGTCGACCGAGCGATCTACCAACAAAGAAGTTTATTCTCTATGCCTTGAGGGCGGTCGACCGACAACCCCAACGGTCAAAAAATTGACCGTTGACCGGTCGACCGGACAATCGACCGACAAGCCTGTCTGGCCTAGGTTTAGCCTCCAACGGTTAGATTTTAGAGACCCTATATAAATGGGTTCTCTTGGCCAGTTTTCACCAAGATTTTCAAGAGCTATTTATTCCTTCTACAGAGTTTTAGTGACAAGTTTTTAAACAAGTTTCTGTGCTTCAAATCTCAATCTTTATTTTGTTTCAAAATTTGGAAAATCAAAGAAAACAGGTTTCGGGAATCTAGTTTTGTTCTTCAATTTCTTCATCTCTCAAGAAATTTTTCTCAAGAGTTTTCTTTGTGTTTTCATATTCAAAAAACTTTGTGCACTCACATACTTGAGCTCTTCATTGTAAATCTATCCTCTAGGATTTTGTTTGTGAGAGGTGTTTTGTTTGTGATCTTTTCAGATCGCCAAATTGTTGTTTGTGATCTTAGTGATCACCAAGTTGTATTTTCTCTTTGCTTTGTGCCTACCCTCTTGTGTAGAGGTGTGTGAGAGAGTTGGAGTTGTGTACTCTCGGTTTGTATTTGTAATTCCTCGGTGGAGGTCCCTTTGTGTAAGATCCAATAGTGGATAGTGAAATTCCTTTTGTGTGAAGGTATGGACGTAGAGCGGTGGCTCGAACCTCGAAACATATCCTTGTGTTTGCGTTTGGATCTTTCTCTCTTACCTCTCTTTATATTTTGCATTGCGATTCTTCCTTATATACATATATACTTGATATTGTTTGTGTGCTCATACTTGTGTTAAACTAAGATAGTTATTGAAGCACCTCAACTCATAATTTAGAGGAATCGTGAGGAGAAGTTCCAGAGCCTTTCACAGAAAATTCGGACTCATTCTTGATTACACGTTGTATGTTAGCTTTTAGCTTTTAAATTCCGCATTATCTGTTTTAGATTAGCACTATACTTATTCACCAACCTCTAGGTGTACTTTCAATTAGTATCAGAGTTAGCGCTCTTGATATTTGGTTTAACCACCTAGGAGTGTGATCCTCATTTGCTAATCTAGTCTATATATTTTGCACACATTCATTCATTGCACTCATGGATTATCTTGCACCACCCATGTATGATGTTTCCCAACATTGACATGTGAAAATTTAAGATGAGTGCATGCCTTAAAGTCTTAAGATTGCATGTTTATCTTACCACTACTAAGAAATCTTATCTTGATAATGACAAGTACTTAGAAGCCAATACACAAACATTGCATGCACTTAGGTAACACTTAACAAAGAATATTTATTTATTGTTCTCATTGTGATTCCGCTTTTGTAGTGTGGAACACGTTGAGCTCTCTCAAGGAATAAGCTTCAAACAATATGGAGAGAGAACTCATTACAGATGAGTCCGACCAAGCTTGTTACATAGTTCAAGGGAATGACTCCCTTGAGGTAACTTCAGAATCTCATCTTGATGATTGTGCAAGCTCTTCCGATGATCATGATAGTAGTATGAATGCACATGCTTTAAATGAAGAGCTTTCCATGTTGAAAATTTGCTTTCAAAATACAAACTTTTGAAAAGCAAAAGTTTTGATTTAAAAGAAGAAAATAAAATGTTTTCAAAACTTGATTTGATTTTGAAAGAGAGAGTTAAGATTTCAAGTGAAAGAGATTCCTTGAAACTCAACTCAATCTTGTTATAAAAAAATTAATTTTGAAAAATAAAAATGATTTTTATGTTGTGCTGAAAAATAATGATTTTTTGTCTTCAAAACTTGATTTTGTTTTAAAAGAAAATGATTCTTTGAAAAACAAAATTGCTTTGATTTCAAAAGAATTGGAATTAATTTCAAAAGAAAATATTTTTTGAAAAATGATTTTGTTTCACATTCTTATGATGCTTCCATTGCTTTATCTCCAAATGATAAGAATTGTGTCTCATGATTACGCCACTTCTCTAACTATTGATGATGATATATAGGTTTTGAAAAAGAGTGTTGATTGTTTGGACTCCACTTTGAGCCAATGTACCATGAACCACAAGAGATTGGAATCCATATTTCATAAGGAACATGCTCCACATTTGCATGCACACCCATCACGGCATACACATGCTTCTCATGTTCACACACATGACACCATGTATGCTAGAGTGTACACTTGTATACACTGTGGTCACAAAGGCGATCTTATAAAATTTTGTTATGATAGAATACATGCTTTAAATTTTGCAAGTCAAAATATTTGGGTTAAGAAGGTGCTAACCCCCATGGATCCACGAAAGTTTGGGTACCAAAATCCATTCTTTTTTCGTTTGATGTAGATATGGGCTCTCACAAAACGTGAGAGTATTGATGCCTTGGTGGTGGATGCATTTGAGCCAAATAGATACAACATTGGATGCATCACTATCAAGAAAGTGGAGATTAGTTCAATTAGTTTTGGTAACTATCTCTAACTTTTATTTTATGTTTTTAGCATATCATGTTTAGGTTTACATTCTTTTAAAGTGAATATTTTAGCATGTCATGCTTTTAATGCTCATTAGAATTAAATGCAAAATTTATTAGACTTGTGATATACATAGATAGTCTTTGAGATACACCCATGCTATATGAATTCATATTTTTGTATTTTTAATTATTATTTAGCTATTGTGTATATCCTAGTATTAATAACTCTTGCATTTACACTAATGATTATATTTTTTAAATCATATTTTGATGTTTTATGCTTCATATTTTGATTACATGTTTAAATAAAATTTTCATTAAAACGTGTATATACTTGTACAATTAGTGAGCTATACTTGATTATTATGTTTGAGTGCTTCATTGCTCATGTATGCTCATTACATGAATTTGTATAACCTACTTTTGATGATTCTTGCATTTACACTTGTATTCCCTATTTTGTATATATTTTTCATAAAAATGTGTTTAGCTTCATGAATATATAGTTTTGTCTAAACTATATACATGTTCTATTCTTGAGTCACTTGCTTTATATGCCATATACTCATTTAAGGACTCAATTCATGATTAGATAATATATATGCTTTAGTTACATGATTCTTGCACACTCTATATTTTGTGTTTACTCATGGTTTTAGATTCATGATAATCTATATGCTTTATAAATTTTTGAGTGTCGATTCTCATGTAACTTTCATATATCATAAAATATATATTTGTTTTATTCTTTACTTGAAAGATTTCATACTAGTTTTTAAAATTTGCTTAAAACTAGTTCCTTATACTTCAATTGGTAGAGTTTTTAATCTATACTAAATTATTTTCAAAATATTACTTTTGAAAACTCTGCCTTACAAGGGCGGTTGGTTGGGAGACCATGCCTTGTATCTCTTATTGAATATCTTTTTAAACATGCACATGATAGGTTGGTAGTTATGAGTTATACATATATATATCATGAAAATTGATTTTTGTACACAAAAACTTATTTTCTATATATATGTATGCATCATATTTCAATTGGTATTTAAATTGTTCATACATGCATAAATATGATTTCTTGTGCTAAGTTAACAATGTCTATACATATATATTTTAAGCACAAATAATTTTATGCTAAGCTTGATTTAGTTCTTAAATGTCAATTGGTATCTTATACAAGCTTATGCATTAATTTTGTTGGTATTTCAAAAAGAGGGAGTAAAATTCTTAATTTTATTTTTAATCGGTGTCTCATTCCCACTATTTTTGAGAAAAATATTTTAGAAAATCATTTTATTTTCTATTGGTATCAAAATTTATTTTTAATTAGTTTTCAAATTTTGCTTTGATATATATTGTTTATATGCAAGGGGAGCTTAACATCTCCTCTATATATAGATTCATGATGAATGTAGTATATAGAAAGAGCTTGACATCTTTTCTTTATATGGTACACGTGTAGGGAAAGCTTAACATCTTCAACTATACATTGTATATTATGCTTATATGGGTTAGGGTTTAGTCATCCCTTTCTTCATGTAATGCATGTATGCAAGGGGAGTTCCTAATAGTCTCTCCTTTTCATGAATTCATATCGCATATACATTTATCTTATTTTTTCTTCACTCCTTTGTTGATGAGTGACAAAAAGGGGGAGAATGAATTGAGAGAGTTTATATATGCATGTTTTTAGTTTTATGCATGTATTTTGTTTTAATATCTATAATTTGTATGCATATCCATTCTATTAGATTAATTATTGATATCAAGAACTTATATTGGTTCATTGGTATCAAGAGCTCATATTGCATATTCATTTTTATTCATTTGATATCATCATTTCAATTGGTATTGCATATTTTTTAATTGTTCAATGGGTATCAAGAGAATTAGTATCAAGAGCTAACATTGCATACTCATTTGAAATCAATATCAAGATTTTGCATACATTTGGTACCTAGATCTAACATTGCATATCTATATGATTTAATATGTTTGGTATCATGCGCTTTTATTGAATATCTATATGTTTTATTGCTATGCATGACTTAAGGGGGAGCTTTATGAAGCTTATCTTTAATCCATGCATATATAATATCATAAGTTTTGTCATCATCAAAAAGAGAGATTATTGACCCGAAGACCTTTCACGTTAGTTTTGATGATGGCTAACTTATGAAGTTATGTTACTAATGATTTTGTGATTACTAAGTTTCAGATATAGGTCAAGATCATTATTGGCGTTTAACTTCTACAATGGACTTAAGGTCAAAGATTCGAAGATAGCACGTGTTAATTCAAGAGCTGGCGCATCAAGATTGCATCTAGCACTTGTGATGGAGTCGAGCACTTTGGATCGCGTTTGGATCAAGTCGACTTAGAGAAAAAAATCTACAAAAAGACTTTGATCTAGGTTTGCTTGTTTGTTTGTTTAGATTTTGTGTAAGGATAAAATAGTTTTGAATTGCTCAAGTACATACAAACATACAAGTTTATAGCTTTTGTTTTCGGTTTAACCATTATAGTTTTGAAATGATTATATTTACTTGGTTTACACAAAACTCATAGAATCAAGTTTCAAGTTTTGTGCTTTGACTTTTCAAGTATACATCCTTCGTTTTCATGAATAAATTTCATCAAAAAAAAGTTTACATGTTTTATATGTATATTGAATTTCATCCATATACATTGAAGGTTCATATATACTTAGAAAAACTTATTTTGATGTATCTAGTCGTGTTTAAGTCTTGTTTTTATCAAAACTTATTTTGATATTTATTGTCAAAAACAAAGATATATCATTTACCATGTGTATTGGATTATATCCATACACATCATGCTTCAAAAGTGTTTCAATATCTTATTTTTGTATTTATACAAGTTTGAGGAAAAATCATATTTCTATTTAAAAGTTTAGTTTTTGAAAAATACAGTTTTTGGTTTATGCCTTAAATTATTTACCTCAAAAATAGTTCACATGTTTGTAATATGTGTTGATTTTTAATCACATATTTGTATTTCAAAGTACTTACGTGAACTTATTTTTGTGAAATTTATGGGATTTTATTGAAATTTATAGGTGCTTTCAAGTCATATTTTCAACCCTATAAATCCAGTTTTGGGCTGCTGTCGGCCGACCGACCGGTCAACCGACACAAGGCTCGGTTCACCGAGCGGTCAACCGACGTGCACAGAAATGTGCACAAGCTCTTTTGCCTTTGCTCGGCCGACCGACCTGTCAATCGTAGCTAGGCTCGATCGACCGAGCAGTCGACCGACTGTGTAATATCCCTATTTTTAAAGTACGGTATTTGAATAAAATATACTGGTATTTTAAATGTGTACATGTATTTATTTCTCATGTGATATAATATTACTCGTTGTTAGTAATATCTATATGGTTACTGTGATTATTAGTATTAGTTGGTCATGTAATGTATTGGTATTATTAATATTATTATTTTGGTTAAGGGATGTTACTACTAATGTTGGATTATTATTTTGTAGTTGTGTATTTCCCTTACCCTTGATTCCTATTCATGTCTCATTCCCTTGTATCCTTGTTCCTACCCGTTAGCCAAACCCACTACCATCCGGACCCTACCGTTATCCTCTTTTACATCCAATACCCGATTATCTTTTTGGATCCTAACCCATGCCCGCTAGCCTAAACCCAACACTTATTCATCCATTGGGCCTCAAACCCAATTCAACCCAATAACCCAATACTCCTATATATAAACCTATTGTTAACCTAAACCTAGATCTAAACCTAATTAATCTCCTTCTCCCCAATACCCACAGCCGCACCATCCCTCTTCTCTCTCCCGGCAGTCTTTTCCTCCCTGCGCGCGGCAACCACCACCAGCCATGGCCGAGTCCAGTTCCATGGCAGCCCCTCTCCCTCTCTCCAGCAACGAGCTCTCCTCCTGGCTTCCTCTCCAGGCCGGATCTCAGCACCCCGAGCAACACGGCAGATCTCCTCCTTCCTTTCTTCTTGATTCTCCGATGTTTGTTCCAGTTTTGCCCAAATCCATGCCGATCTCTTGCAGTTTGATCGACGGAGCTCCGTAGGCGAGGACGAGGGAAAGGGCAGCGACTGTAAGTAAGTCGGATCTTGATATTTCCATCCCTTGGTTGGATCAGTTCAATATTTTCCTTCAGGGAGGTTTTTCTTGTTTGTTTTTGGGACATATGAATTGCCACAAAATAGTGATTTTTGAGTTGCTGATTCTTGTGCATTATTGGTATTTGCTGTGATTTCATTGATTTCAGCAAGTACAATAACTTCCATCTTGTGATCTCAATATTTTAGATAGTGGTTTAGTCTTCGAGGTCATTGTTGTGTTTGATTCGTGGGTAATTGGAAATGAGTGAGATTTGAAGTACTGATACTTGAAGAGGGCTTTGTGAAGCAAAGAGCTGCCAATTTAATTGGGAAGGTATTGGAAACTTTAGAGGGCGTTTTTCTGGAAAAAAAAAAAGAATTAAGGAAGTTTTACATCTTGCAAATGAAAGAGAAATTAGAAAAGAACCAATATCTGATGCTTAGTTTTGTCATGGATTATGGAGGAGAAAGGTGAGGGCTAGTCTGATGGCCATGTTGATTCTAAAATTTATATCAAGAGTTGCTATTTTGTTAGATTTCTTATAGTGCCAGTCTAAGCATACTGTTACTTATCTTTTACTTGTGGATCAAGACTCTAATTTTTTAATACACTTTTCTTTCCCTTCTCCCCTTTATATTATTCAATAACACCAGCGACAAACATTTTGCCATTGTGGCCCCTGCGGTTGGGTGCCCTCCCAAATAATAGAGACATCCCTTTTACCTCATTTAATATCGACAAATCGTTTGCTTTGAAATCTTTGATATCTAGAATGCTGCTAATTCTGTTGTGCATATGCATAAATAGATTCATACAAGGTCACTAATTTTTGTTGATTTCTTTCTGCGAAAGTGGAGAAGTTCTTTCGGAGTAATATTGGACCATAGATCACACTTGCAATTGCCGGGAAAATTTATAGAATGGCAACATAACTGGTCATTCTGTATAGATCCAAATATCGAGCAGTTAAGAAACATGGAGAATTAGTGACTGAAATGTCGGGCAAGTTCATATAATTTATGTATGCTCATGCAATATCTTTTCAAATTCTGATGACAAATTTAAAATAATGTAGTTTACCTGTTTATCGGTGATTACTTGGGTCTGGTCATTTACCGAAAGAGCTAAGTTCTATTTGACTATGGATATTTTGAAATACAAGTTTTCATTAAACAATATATAATAAAAATATTATTTAATTGATTTGCCGTATCCACTACTAATCCGTATCTATGAATTCTGAAAATTCTGCTTATCTGGATATTATTATCTTATTGCATCCAGTATGTGTACCCATAACTGCTCATGATTTGTGGGTTCATAATTAAATGTATGGAATTTCTTATGAGATAGAAATCTTGAAAAGGCACGATGATAAGGACAAAAAGAATAATTGTTACTGATACATAGGAAATTTGAAGACCGATTCATGAGATGATCCGTAGATCAGTACCGGTTCGTGCAGTGAAGACCAGATGGCGATTCAGTTCTGAAATCGCGTTGTTTCATGTGAGTGTTTCTTATTTTCTTTTGAGTATTTTGATATTATTTTATGTGAGTGTTTGCTCTTGTATCATTTCCTTTATTCACTGTTCTCAGTAGTATTTTATATGTTACTTGTATTATTACATGTGATTGTCTTCTTTATTGCACCAGTTTGACTACCTATATCACTTCATGTGACATCAGGGACCATACATCTTATTCATTTAGTGTAATTGAGAGATTATTAGAATCATTTCATGTATTGGTAGTTGTCACTAGTTGACTTAGGCCTAGTATTGGATACTCTGGACTGTAATTTGATCTACTGATCAGTTAGACGTAACTTTATTAGTTGAGTATTGAGGACACATCAGATATGATCTTATTAGTTGAGTTGTGACTTAGATTGATCTTGAGTTGGAGGTTATCCAGAATCTATATTCCTTATATTGGAGCCTGACTGATAAATCTAGTATTCAGATTACTGAAAGTTACGGGGAAATGATTGGTTGACTGTAACACCTTATACAGTTTATTGTTCATCGTATACACGGTTACTGTTACTGTTACTGTTACTGATATTGTTCACCGTGTATACGATTACTGATTGATTATTACTGTACTGATATTGTTACCATCCCGTAGCATCCCAGTAATTGAAATGGCATAAGGTATTGATTGTTATTGATGGCATTACCTCACTGACTGTACACTAGACACCTTTCACTGGACCTTGACATATGACTATCACTGTTACTTGACATCTAGTACTCCTGTACCCCCTGTATCCATGTCCCATGCACTGTTGACCTGTTAATAGTACAGTCAAACCGGCGTCCGGCGGTTTGCCGCCTGGTGTCGGGATTGACGAGGATGTATCCCACAATCGTGCTAGCGTCCGGTGGATCTTGAAAGGAACTAAGTGCCACGTGGAGCAAAGTGCCACACCATACACATGGTGGGGGCCACCTCTTGAATCCACGGGGGCCACCTCTAGAATCCTGTTTCCCTCAGAGCAAAGTGCCACATGGAGCAAAGTGCCACACCATACACATGGTGGGGGCCACCTCTTGAATCTGTGGGGGCCACCTCTTGAATCTGTAGGGCTATCTATTGTACGTGACGCCTGGTGTTAGCGTGATATTGCATTCTCAGTGCTTATTAGCATCCACACGCACTTGTATGATGATAACCCCTAGGACTCATGTTATTGGTTCTCTTTCCCTATTCGAACAATGATACCCGCATATCGGAGTTCGGATGAGTTCTACTGGATGTGCGGGCTCCAGGGTGAACTGTCGGATGTTGTGGACGCCGGTGGGAAAGTGACAAAGATAACATAGAACACTACTGATTGTTATTGATTGATTTGAATGGATACATTGTATTATGCCCTGAATGGTTACCCTGCCTTATGACATATGACTGTATACATGATTGTAACCAGGACCAGATTATTATAACCAGGATCAGACTTATGACCAGACTTGGATATCAGTTTAGTGACTTGTGATGGATACTTATTTTTACGTTGATTGCATATTTACAGTTGTGCCATTTGTCTGCTACCTGTATTCATGTTTTTATCATATGTGTTACTGTTCAGTTATTTATTGTGTTATTCAGTCTTTCTATTTGCTGTTGTTCTTATCATTATATATGCACATGGTTTCTTCTGCACGAGTTCTTTCCCCTTTACACACACACTCATTATGGTCGCGTTCTGACGACCCTGGATTTGCACGTCCAGATATTGGACGATTGTTTCTAATGTGCAGGTATTTGATGAGTTGGTACACATTGCGAGGAGTTGGACACTGTCTCCCTCTCTTCAATCTGGTACCCTCAGTTCTCCTTTATTCCTATTACTCCATGACTCTATCTGTATTGCATTCAGCTGCCATTTTTCTTCCTGTCATTCATATTGCTATCATGTGTAGTTTTTATGTCATATTGCAGTGATTTTCATGGTTGAGATTATAACTTGTTCAGGTTACAACTTAGGCTTAGCGCGTATACGTGGGGTATTTCCCTTGCGTATATGCGTCGCCATAACGACTCCGTATCTTTAGGATCGGGGCGTTACAGACTGGCACTACCTAAGTCTCGGGTAGGGGCCGATCGACCGAGCGGTCGATTGACAAAGAAATTTATTCTCTGTGCCCTGGGGGCAGTTGGCCGACCGGTCAACCGACAACCCCAACAGTCGAGAAATCGACCGTTGGTCGGTCGACCGTCTGGCCCCTCTAATGACTAGTTTTTAGAGACACAATATAAATGCTTTCTCTTGGCCAGTTTTCACTAAGGATTTTTCAAGAGCTATTTTCCTCATCTTCTACAGAGTTTTAGTAACAAGTTTTTAAACAAGTTTTTGTGTTTCAAATCTCTATTCTTTATTTTATTTCAAAGTTTTGAAAAATAAAAATAAAACAAGTTTTGGGAATCTAGTTTTGTTCTTTAATTTCTTCATCTATCAAGAAGTTTTTCCTAAGAGTTTTCTTTGAGTTTTCTTTTCTAAAGCTTTGTGCACTCACATACTTGAGCTCTTCATTGCAAATCTATCTTCTAGGATCTTTTTTGTAAAAGGTGTTTTGTTTGTAATCTTTTAAGATCACCAAGTTGTTATTTGTGATCTTAGAAATCACCAAGTTGTATTTTCTCTTTGCTTTGTGCCTACCCTCTTGTGTAAAGGTGTGTGAGAGAGTTAGAGTTGTGTACTCCTGATTTGTATGTATAATTCCTCAATAGAGGTCTCTTTATGGAAGATCCAATAGTGGATAGTGAAAATGCTTCTGTGTGAAGATGAAGACGTAGAGCAGTAGCTCGAACCTCGAAACATATCCTTGTGTTTGTGTTTAGATTTTTCTCTCGTACCTTTCTCTCCTTATATCTTGCATTGCTACTCTTGCTTATATACATATATGTGTGATACTGTTTGTGTGCTCACACTTGTGTTCAACCAAGAGAGCTATTGAGCATCTCAGCTCATAATTTAGAGGAATCATGCGGAGAAGTGCAGAACCCTTCACGGAGAATTTGGACTCACTCTTGGTTACATGTTGTGTTAGCTTTTAGTTTTTAAATTCCGCATTATTTGCCTTAAATTAGCACTACACCTATTCAACCCCCTCTAGGTGTACTTTCAAAAACTGCATCTCTCAACTAAATTGGTGTAAAATCCCTCAACCTCCTGGAACCTTCACTATATCTCAGATTCTCTGTCTTCCATTTCTAAGCCCTCTAGTATTTTCTAGGATATATTGAAAGTTAAAAAAATGAACTTTCAGCAGCATGCACATTAATTACATCAATTAGTAGAAGATATTAATAAAAAAAGGTTTTCAAGATAAGAAAAGGACTCAACAGTTAACTTATTTAAACTTTTTTTTATTAATATCTTCTATTAACTTATGTTCATAATGCTGAAAATCCTTTTGTTGCTTCAGTACACTATAGAATGTACAAAACTAGTTTTTCAGTACATTCTAGAAAATAAGTGAAGTGAACTGCAAGTCTTTTTTCAGTTCCAATAAGCTAAGAAAAACTACCCTCATAGAAGCGAGGAATCTTTGTATAAATTCCTGTGAGAGAGGTCCCTGGTTTGATCCCCACAAACTGTCAAACGAGGAGTTGGCTTGTGGCTTGGGTAATTAGTTAAGTGTGTGTGTGTGTGTGTGTGTTGTGTATTCTAGGTGAGGGTAAGGTAGAGCTATACACGTCCAATGCACGCATCTCATAAAATTCTTTCACTAAAATCCTCAAAAAAAGGATTATCCCAAAATTAGAATCTTTTGAGATTCATCACATCAACAACATCAATAATGACTTTCCAAGCTAAGAAAAAGTCCTGGTTATCATAGATATCATCTTCAACAACATTGAACAAAGAGTTCTAAAAAAACCAATTTTTATAGTCTTAAGTATCACTAATTCTCTTGATAGAATATGAAGCAAAGAAAACCCTGCCTTGTGTCACGTTATCGAGTTCGTAAACCTATTCAGAACCTAAGAAAACATTAAAAATTAAAAAAGAAGGTTATAGGCTATTATATTTGAACGACATTGTTTATCACTATATACACAAATGCACGAATATACTTACAACTGATCCCGGGATTAAGAAGGGAAAAAAGGTCATGTGAGCATGCTATAATGTCGAATATTTTTTTGTACCTATAGTAAATGAAGAAGTAACAAACTTCTATATGTCAAAAGTACCCAAATAAGCTCATAGATAAAAAAAAAACTGTTAAAAATAAGCATGCAGATAACATAAAACATTTCAAGACATTACCTTTCATCCAACATTTCAAAGTCAAAGCTTCATCACAATATATACAATATCCATATTTACTTTATACCTGTATAGAATAGCCAAGAAAATTCTAACCATCCATCACTTGAGAAATCATGTTGGAAGTTTTTTTGGAGGAAGATAAAAAGATAACCCTTTGCACACCTTGATTCCCTCACAAGTGTGTCTCTCCTTGGATCCAAATCTGCCTCTTCCAATGTTATTTCCTTTAACTGAAAGTATAAAGTATTAATAGTAAAAAAGATAATAAATAGAAATTTAAAGAATCATATACATCATCATAACTAGAATGAAGGAGTCAACAAAAGAAATCTCATAACAAAAGACAGTACAAATTTAGAAGATGAACAAGAAGCAATATTAGCAAGTAAACCGAACTCACCAATATCAGCATGAATAAGAACCCCACGAGGTCATTCAAGATATGTTAGCCAACCCTTAAAAAGGAAAGGAAGCACCTTTTCAAACAGAATGACAATATAAACTCTACAAGTGTGCTAGCAACAAATCAATAAATCTCCTAAAAGAAAGACAGTACTGGCATCCTCTAATGGAAACACTGGCCCAAACCAACTGTACTATCAATTATAACCATCCAGGAAGAAAAGGGGTGGATGGGGGGGCTTATAATGAATTAATTATAACAATAACCAAATAGATCCAAGTCCCACAACTAATTACTGCCTCAAAATTGCAACTTGGAGTGAAATGCTAAAAGCACAAATTGGTAGATTCCTCTGGATGGTATCCTCCCCAAGTAGGTCTGAGAGAAAAAACATGAAAAAAACTAAAGTATGAAATGAATTAACAAATACATCTGATGACAACATTATGGATTGCTTGGTTGAAAACCTGGTGATCAAATTTAGGCTATTCATGAGAATATATTTCACTTGCAACCTAGGACATCAGTTGGCCAAAATAGAGACTACAAAGTGACAATGAATCAGATGATATGTTAGCAGAGACTAACAAGTTTGGATCCATCAAGAACTCCTTTGGCATAATTTCATCTAAAATACTATAAAGTGTACAATAAAATCACAGATCTCAAAAACAGTAGAATAATTTATGGTTTTTAGGCTTTACAAAATAAAAAACATATCAATTTGAAGGGACAAAGTAGTAGAATCATACTGTTAAGTTCATAAATAGTCAAACTTATAGAAGTTACAACAGGTAGATGCAAACACCGTGGATACTATTTGACTGTTCTTCTGTGCTCTAAATTAAATTGGACTAAAATTTTGTGGTAAAACACTGCAACTGAAAGATGCTGTTTAGAATGAATCCCAAAACTTGAAGCAATAGGCACATATCCTAAAGAAAGTACAGCCAACCAAAATGCTTACTAAAAAAAAGTGAAATCTTAAAATTCATCAATGACCCAAAATCAATGAATAGAGTAACTAATCACAGACAATATTTGATATCTCGATTTCAGAAAGTGGAGTATCACTCATAACGTCACCAAGAGAAATTAACAAGCTCTATTGATGAGTCAACTAGAAAAGGAAGCAAAGATTTTTAAGAAAAAATTCATTTTTTTGCTCTTGTAGAAAACATTATCACTTCACCGAAACACTAAAAATTAGAAACCATAAAACCCTAGTTCAACAAATATACAATAACTGTGAGATTCATGGACAGATACCCTAATTTTTAAGAGAGAAGGGAAGAATTTTAAAAAATAAATAAATTGAGAGCAATTTGTTACAGGCACCAAAGCTCATATTAAAATCCTAATTCAACAAACATCAAATAACTGGAAGATTCACGGGGGAAAAACCTTAATTTCAAGAGAGAAAGAAGAACAGAATTTTTTAAAAAAAAATACTAGGATCAATTAAACCCTAATTATATGTTGCAGGCACCAAATCTCAGAGATGAATAATAATATTTCCAATGCTTTCAATCCGCAGCGGCTTCTGCTATGAGGAACAATGCTCTACATTCTCCATTCCCTTGAATATTTGACTCTTGTTTTATTTTTTACTTCATATTATTATTATACTATGAAGTTAAGTTTGTTGGTTAAATCAATTTTACTCCATTTGTGCCGTTACAATTTCAGGGTTTTTTTTTTCTTTCTATTATATGTATATATTTCTATTCTCCTAACAGTGTAGGTTCACTTGTTATATTTCCTTTTATGAATATTCTTTAGTACATTACTCCTATGATGAACAGGTTTAAGCCACAGAGATCTAAGAACTTAACATTTTCAATATGTGCAATATGGTTTTTTCTGTGTATGGATTTTTTAGGCTACATTGTTTAGGTGTAGCTTTATTATGTATCTGCTTTGTGACTTGGATGATGGATTCCATTCATCTATTTTCTGTGATGCACAATTTTGGTAGCTATCAATTGTAAGTTAGCCTTTAGTGATTTAGAGCTTGATTGTAGTTTTTGTATATGTGTCCATTTTAGTTGTGGTTTCTTCATTTGCACTAGTATATAATTTTCAGGACAAAAATCACCGTGTTCAGTTTTGATTTCGAATAGTTTCTCTCGTGCTTTTCTAAGTTTTTAGTTTACTTTTTGTGTCAAATTGATGTCATTATTATTATTTGCGTCCCTATATTCTTCTGTTCTATTGATCATTTGTCAAGTTTTCAAGTAAATTAAAGTTTTGATATATCTGCGTGTTGTTTGGATGGTTTTGCGATTGAATTCTGTTAGTTGTGAATGATTTATATGGTTCTATTGATTTGGTTTGAGCTACGTTTATTCAAACACCTTCTTAATTAATGAATTTTATCATAAATGTACAACCAATGATCTTGTAAGGGTTTTTCTTTTTGGCAATTTTATTTTTTTCTCTACATTGATGGAGAGCTTTAAATCTGAGCATCCAGTTAGCTCTAACAGATCAGCTTTGCTTGGTGGTGAGTTACAATGCTTGGGTGTCTTGGTTCATTTATATTCTCTTTAATCCAAAGGAGGTGGTAATATTACCATGGTGCTCATAACCCAGTTTTGGGTATGCTATGTTGTAGCTGCCAAACCACTTAATTGTTTGAAAGTGTAAAGTCCTGTTTTAAATATCGGCCAATTCAGCCGAGATATCGTCCGATATCTCCTTTTTTGCCTGCTGTCGAAACGATATGGGAAAATCGTTCACCATATCATTTGCAGCAAAAAAATGGCCGATATTTGAAATATCGGCCGATAAATCGCCCGACATATCGCCCGATATGAAATTACTTATTTATTGCATGACTGCGTGCAAATTTACATTATTTTTTACTGTCTTTGCTAGCATATTACATCATTTTTATTAGGTAAATGATATGTATGACTCTAAACCAACTTTTAATTATCAATATTTCATTACATATAGTGTCCAATATGAACGCCCAATATGCGCGTGCATCCCCGATATCTCCCCTGATATCCGATATCCGATATGAAAAACCCCCATCCAATACGATTCAGATATCCGATATTTAGAACCTTGGTGTAAGTGACATTTATGAATGAATAAAATATAGTTGCCATGTCAGCTCTCATTTTTGTAGTTTCATTTTTCACTTGTATGCAAACAAACGCTCCCTTTTACTTGCTTGCCCATAAGGGAGCACTCCCACACTTGCAAAAACAAAAAGTGACTTTCACACTTTGAAGCTCACTCCAATACTGCCAAACACCCTCTTAGAGAAAGTCTGTGATGGAAATGGATGAATTTATAATAACAGTATCCAGTTTCTGGATGGCTAGGGCTTTCCTACGCTTCAAATTTCAGTGCTTGTCCTCAATCTTGTTCTGCCACTCTTGATTTTACTGATGATATAGTTAAAGCTTATTGTGCTTTTTAAGAAAATGCCTTCTCATTGATTGTTGATAGTTCTCTTGCTTCAGTGGAGATGCTGGAAATTGCTTTGAGATGATTTTGGCCTTGTAATCTTGTTTGGCATGTAAAAGTCTATACAAATTTGGAATATTTTGTTAAGATTCCTTGGTTTGATTGTATAACTGATCTTGTTTGTCTTGGCGTGGTAGATATTAACCTTTCTAAGGTTCATCTTCAGTTGGTCAAACCTTGAAGGTCATACTGAGAAAGGGAGGTTAAAGTTTGGATTAAGGTGGAATTATTGCCAACTTACTAGTGTTTACAGAGAGTTTACGATGGAAAAAGTTGTTAAATATTTTGGTTATTTGTTGGAAATGGATGAGCTTACAATAACGGTACCCAAGTTCTGGATGCAGCCGTCTTAATCAAATGTGTTGATCCTTCACACATTCTACTTGAATTGAAACTATATACTGGAATGTTTAGCTAAACGGCTAAAGTATCCATCATGACAATTGTTTCTGATGTTGTTGACAAATCAACTGGTAAATCTGTCAATGTGAGGCCTGCATGGGATGGTAGTGGTGGTAGATCTTGAGGTGACAATGAAAGAGTTAGTAAGGTAAGCCTGGAGGGGATGCTTCACATTCAGAGGGTCATTTCTCAGTTAAATAATAGCAGAGATCAGCTATGGATGATTAAATAGCAGGGATAAGCAAGTAAAAGCTATAGTTCGAGCACTACATACTCCATTTGTGTATATTCCCAACGACACACCTCATGAACTACAAGCTATAACTGCACGGAAAACTGAATATAAGGAGCAATCTACAAGGATACTAATGATGTACATTAGCATCATGTGCTAACCAGAAACAAAATTCAGTGTAATAAATTAACCATATGGGAAACATTCGCTAAGCAGACCATTGCCATTAGATCGACAACATAAACAAAAAGATTTAAGGGACACAATTTTGAATTACATCCACAAGGAAACATTAATCTCTACAAGCACAAAGGATTGAATTAGCCTAGTATAATATAACCATAGAATAGCTTATGAAATTCAATGGGGAAAACTGATGTCGTACCGGGAGATGGTTGATTTACACTCATACTGCTTTGGTCTCTGACTCGTCGGGCCTTGAAGGATCCCATGAATTTTTGTGATCCTGATTTCAGCGCATGGCGGGATGACTACCACCACATGCTCTACAACAGCGTTGATGTTGCTAATCATTTCGGCTGCCCTGGAAAAGGTATTAGCCTTCATGGACTTCTTTTCCCATTTAGCCAATAAGATTATATTGGCTGCTGTACTTTAATTAATTTGGTTTTCTCTTCTATTTACTTCTCCCTGGTTTTCAAAAGGAGACCCAGAAAACTGCCCTGGAGATGATTCTGGAGAAGGCCATAGCACTCAGAACGATCCGGAGCCTAGATCTAGTATTAGTAGAGGTGGTCGCAGTTGTGGTGGAGGTCGCATGGCTAGAAACAAGAAGCAGCCAGAGGATCTAGCTGAAGTTGGTGGTGCTAGGATTCCAGCGGTAGAATTGAGGCATGATGAGGAAATGGAAATAATGGCCATTTCTCAAGGGACCAAACATATTTCCTCAGTGAAGAAACCGCCATTACCAGAAGACCAAAAACTTCTGCAGAGACCACTATGCCCATGCCAGGAATTCGTATCAATGGACCCACTATTACTGTAGCGGTCAATGAACCTATCGGTACTAAGCGCTCTTCCATATTGCAATCCATGAAGGTAACCTTTCGGAATGTAGGACTTGGTGTAACGTTAAAGAAGAAAGGAAGATCTCTCTGCAATTATGATTCTACTGACATTTCTCCTATCATCCAAGTTGTTCCACCTACTCCGGCCTCTACTAATGTAGAGGAGATGACTTTGGGTGCAATTGCAACCACCCGTAATGGTTCAGAAGGTAGGCCTTCTTTTTCTCTATCCTACCCGTTGTAAGTGAAATTAACGCCTAGGAATTTCAAGAACAAGTGGAAGCTATTCTTAAGACAGACAGCACTTGGTGGGCTATCAATTACATTGTTTTCCCAGATGGCATCAGGATACAAGCCAAAAGAAGTGTGCGGCCTCATATAAAAATAGGTGCCAATGACATAGAGCCAGCGGATTGGTGGTTTCCCATCATTCAATTTCTGAAGGACCCACTACAATGTAAAGACCGAAACCTAGTCGCCGAGGCAATTAAAAATGTCTTATTAAACGGCTCTGTGTCGGCAGAGTGAAAGAGAAACAGAGCCGTTGTTATTGAGATGTCTTGGCTAAAAAGAAGCTAAGTGAGCTACGACTGAAGTTCTTTGATGCACCCACCCATCAAACCGGTATTAAAATGAGATGGATGTTAGGGTCTAGAGGTGTTTATTAGTCAAAAATCACCTAAGATAGTAAAATGTATGCAAGAGGATACCTGGAGTGATAGAGGCATGGGCCGCTGAAACAGCTCCCAGTTGAGGATCTACATTTTATAGTAAAATCATGGCCTTTTAAGGGATAAGCCATGGATGCCATTGGAGAAATATTTTCCAATTCGCCTAAGGGTCATATGCAAATACTAGTGGCTACAAACTACTTCACTGAGTGGATAGGAGCAGCCAGTGAAAGAGGTGAACCCCCAGACAGTGATAAAGTTTACTGAAAGAAATATAATTCACTGATTGTGTACTAGAATCATCACCATTGATCAAGCATTAGCATTTACAGGAGAGAATGCAACAATTTGCAACCAATTTACATCTTAAACTCCTACACTCTACCCCTTATTATGCCCGAGCTAATGCACATGCAGAGCTACTCATTGGATTTTGAAAGAAATCATAAAAGAATCAGAGGATATAAAATCCGAGGGATTGGCATAATGTTTTGTTCCCAAGTTTATGGCATATCGTAGTTCACCCAGGACCAGTACTGGAGTCACTACATATCGGCTCGCATATGGGCACAATGTTTTTATTCAAATACAGGTCTAGATACAAAACTTGATACTGGTCAAACAATATCATCTAATTGGCCAAAGAATCAAGCAATGAATATGGAGTTTAACGAATTATCAGAGGATAGAAGGTTTTTTTTTTTTTTTTGGGGGAAATCCATTGAGGTATCCGAGGCCGCTTATAGCGCACCCCGACTAATCCCGTGGGATGTGTGTACCCTACCCTGGGAACTTTCCCTACAGTCCTGGATAATTCGCGAGAATAAATTCCCGAGAATCCATCCTGGTATCAGAGGATAGAAGGTTGGCTTACAACAAAACAGTGGCTCAAATGACCAGCATTGCGAGGAGCTATAACAAGAGAGTACAACACAAAGCCTTCCAATTAGGAGACCTATGTTGAAAAGTAATCTTGTCGATGGATTATCGCTCCGAACTCAATAAGTGGAAGACAAAATAGGAAGGCATGTTTAATATAAATAAAATTTGGGCAAAGGCACATATAGACTAGCCGATATTAGCGGCGAAATAATCTGGCGTGCCATCAATGGGAAATATTTATAAGAAATATGTTCCGTCTACTAGGGAACATGAGAGAATAAGATCAGAGTGTGAGGCACTGAGGCTCAAGAAAATCTGCTAGGATTGGACAATAGTATAAGCCGACCTGGCCCTATAACGGTAGATAACTATAAATAGAAGATTTGGAGAATACAACAAAATCATTAACTCTAGAAATACATGTGTGGTCTTTAAAGGGAAATAACTACTATGTTTATGTTATTTAAAGAGACAAAATGCCAGAGTTCTTCCTTCACATTTCCTCTTCCATCTTCGCAAAAAAGAAACCCTAGTTCAAGATACCATGTCGTTCTCTGGAGTCTCAGGGTTTGATGCTCCTGATTTCGTGGCCTCAGCATGCTATGGAGGAACTTCGCCGCCGCCACCACCCAAGGTTCTAAATATCGGATATCGGGATCGTATCGGATGGGGTTTTTTCATATCGGATGTCGGATATCGGGGGAGATATCGAGGATACGCGCGCATATTGTGCGTTCATATCAGACACTATATATTATGAAATATTAATAATTAAAAGTTAGTTTAATGTCATATATCATCATCTACCTAATAAAAATAATGTAATATGCAAGCAAAGAAAGTAAAAATAATGTACATTTGCACGCAATCGTGCAATAAATAAGTTATTTCATATCTGGCGATATATCGGGTGATTTATCAGCCGATATCGGGCAATTTATCGGCCGATATTTCAAATATCGACCAGTTTTTTGCTGCAAACGATATGGCGAACGATTTCCCCATATCGTATCGGCAGCAGGTAAAAAAAGAAGATATCGGACGATATCTCAGCCGACTCGGCCGATATTTAAAACAGGGCAACCACCTCAAGGGACTGGATACCCTCAACAAGAGGGATCATCGACAGAATTGGCACGCCATGCTGAGAATGGTTCACGCATGTCTTCCATTGAAAATTAAAGGGGAAAAACTTACAAAAGTGTGTAGAAAATTACAAGTAAAAGAAAATTTACAAGTATTCTCTACTGAGATTTCTGAGAAAGTGTGCCGGTAGAAATCTGATCAGCGCGCGACCACTTTGTAACGTTGACGATGTGATCGATTGAATCTTAAGGAAATCCTTCTCGCCTAGTTCCGGAGATTCCTTGAGAGAAAAAAATCTAAGGGTATTAGCACCCTGAATTTATCTTTACAGGATTAGAGAAGTGATTCTCTGAATTTCTTGACAGCGAGAGAGTTGGCTTTGCTGATGCCTTGGCCTTTATCTCTTAATCCTTGTTCCTGCTCTCTTTTAGCTCTGGTGCCTCTTTTTCGCCCCTTACTCATCTAAAAATGAGCTGTTTATAGGCTCTCAGGGGTGTAACTACCTCTAAAATTCAGCAAAAGTAGTAACAGTCTGTTAGCCTCGCGCCAGAGGCTATTTTTAGCTTTGCACGAGACTTTAAAGCTTCAGGCGAAGCTAAATATAGGCCTCACGCAAGGCTAGACAAGCTCGCGAGAGCCTCTTTAACGACCGCTTGACCTGACTGTCTCCACTTAATGTGAGACGAGAGAGTGGGTGTATCCGCCCACTTAAAGTGGCATTAACCCCACTGAAGTAGTGGGATTATCCCACTAATGACTTGGTCAAATGTTAACCTGGCAAACCCTCCAACAGGGTTGCATAAAGCTTCAAGCGAAGCTATTACAAAGCTTCAGGTGAAGCTGAAATTAGTTTCAGGCGAAGCTGCAAGTTAGCTCTTGAAAAGTTTCATGTGAAGCTTATAAGAAAGGTTCAGAGGAAGCTGAAATTAGCTTCAGACGAAGCTACAAGTTGGCTCTTTGTGGAGCTCTTGAAGAGCTTCTTGTGAAGCTTATAAGAAAGCTTCAAGCGAAGCTATCCCCTTGGGTTCATATGGGGCTAAAGTATTAAACTGGCTTAGCCTCATATGTTGCTTAGGCCTCTTCAAAAGTAATATTTGGCTTACTGTCTGCTTTACTGATTCAGTAAGGTTCAAGTTATTACTTTATCCCTTGAGGATGGGCAGAACCTGGTCGTCAGCTTTCTGCGACTCGTCGTTTGTGAATGTCAACAAGTTTAAACATTTTTAGACCGGTGGACGTGTTGTTTGGGAATTTGTTTATCAGAGTGTCAAAAAAAATCTCTTCAAAATTTTCATAAATCTGTAATGGGATGGTTCAGATTTCGAAATACCTTGAATTGTTTCAATTTGTTCAAAGAAAAGGCCACAAAATTAGCTTCGCCTTCATGGTGAAATTATGATTGGCGAAGCTAGTTTGACTCTAGCTTCGCCTGATTGCTGAATAGCCGGCCGCTGGAACTTTTTTTGGGCTAACTTCTTTTGCGAAGCGAAGTTATATTTGTTAGCTTCGCATAGCTTTTAGCTTAGCCTCGCCTGCGCTTAGCTTCGCCTAGTGCTTGAAGGGATTGCTTTCTTTTTCTGAGGCGAAGCACTCGAGTGCTTTTAACCTCGTCTGCGCTTCAAGATCTAAAGCGGCGGCGGCGGCGACGTTAATTGTGGGGCCTATAAGTAGGACTTATAGACCTTTTTAGAGAAATCACTTTCTCTTTTCAGCTGTTAGCGAAATTTAGGAAAATTTCTTTCCCTCTTCTTTGTATTTGAAAAAGACACCAGGGATTTTCACACTCCCCATCTCTTCAATCCGAGATTCATGGCATCCTTTCGTCGTCCATGCAAGGAGGTCAAAACCTCTGAGGCGGTGGAGACCATTACTCCAGTCGTCACACAGCCTCTAGCTAACGAGTCTCGGTCTTTTTAGAGACTCACCAAAAAATTGGTGATCTTAGGGAGTCTATCTACCTCGATTTTAGCTTTACAAGCTATTTTAGGGATTGAATTTTCCTTGATCTTCGCATTGGCGAAATTGGAAACCAAAGATTTTCCTTTTAAGCTTCCAGGCGAAGCTATTTTTTTAAGCTTCTTGGCGAAGCTAAGACTCGCTTAGGCAAAGTCAATTTTCAGTCGAGGCTATGCCTTGGCCTTTTAGTGCGGGACTCGCCCTGTCTTATAAGCGAGGTTATGCCATAGCCTTTTTAAAGACTAAGCTAGCTTTACCATATAGGCGAGGCTATGCCTTAGCCTTCTAAGGCTAGGCTAGCTTTGCCATTAAGGCAAGGCTATGCCTCGACCTTTTTAAGACTGAGCTAGCTTGGCCATATAGGCGAGGCTATGCCTCGACCTTTTTAGAGCAAGGCTAGCCCTGCAGCTAAAGGCTTGTGCATGTTTATTTTCCTCGAGTACTAATATGTTTGCCTTTACTTCGTTGCAGTACACTATGCACCGGGGTCATTAAACAGCTTGTTTGGGTCTATTAGAGGAATGAATAGGAGCATGCACTTTCAGTTCCAAGATCAGGCCTCACTTTTCAACGACAGAAATTCGCCAGAAAGGGACACTTTGCTTCTTACAGTCGATGAGTGTTATCAGAAGCATCTTGACTACCGCCTTGATTGAAAATCATAACCAAAAAGTGTACAAGAAGCCAGATTTCATGATTGGGGATGCAGTGTCTGATACTAACCAGCAACTTCTTGCCGGGGAGGGTCAGTGGATTTTCACCATCGAGCGAGAAATATTATCTTCCGTCAAGAAAGCGGCATTTCCCTCTCTCGTTCTTCCAATCAGTAACGGGGCCGCGGAAGATGAGATGGTCGGTGACCCGGTCCACCGATTCAGTACATGTTGAGATTTTGACGCTCAATAGCTACAATCGTTGTGGGTCACCCAGAGCTGTACTTGGTATGAACACCGAGAGAATAGGACAAGACATCCCTGTTGGAGAAAACCCGGTGATGGCCCAAACATTCCTTAACCAGTTTGTCAAGATTCAAGGTAACTACCCGGCGAGGGATTTTAGGGCTCCCGGTTGGGTACATCCTGCTCAGAAGCCATGGTGGAGGGATTTAACGCTATATGCCTTGAAGTATTTTGAAGCGGATCTGATAAGGCTGAGACTCCATGAGGCAATCAAGGCAACTTGTCATGAGATGGAGATCAGTGTGCCCAATTTTTTCGCCATCTTCGAGTTGTACTGTCCAGCTTCGGGGATTTTCTTCACCCCCATCGGTGATTAGGATTGGCACTGCATGAATATGAAAAATATCCAATCTCCTGATGGGTTCGATGTCATACGAGAAGTATTTTCCTTGCACAATGGAGATGAAACAAATGGAGAACGACCCGGAGATGTTCGAAACATATCGAGAATTGATGTGTCACTTCTATATCTGCATGGATGTCCACAATACTCGAGAGAATACGAATAGGATCAAGGTTTGGGCAGAACACATATTCCCCATTCTGGATGATGCCTCGGAAGAAGTTCAATTCCCGATATCGGACGTCGATATCAACCGAAAGATGTATCCAATGGACATGAGGATATTGTTTTGGATAAGGATGACGGCATCTATGACAAAGGCGACAGGTTTAAGAGCTTCACCGCTAGGCGAAACATCTCATGTCCAAAAAAGCTCTCCTCGCTGGCTTTCTATCAGTCTGGTTGAAGAAGTGCGTAGTTCTGTCTCCTCCGCATGACAGAATCTTATCATGGGTTCTCTTCCCTGCTGTCCAGCTTGCTCATGGCAAACCCTTGGATTGCTCCCCAACATGGTCTGCTGCATCCAACGAGGTCTTCGGGCGTTGACGGAAGGTTTCTGTAGGTCGTCGGCTACCAAGAGGGGAAAGGGGCAAGTTGTTCCTCGCGACGGGTCGTGCCCTAGGTTAGAGATGCCCTACACATATTTGATGGCGTGCTTCGCATTTCATTATCCTGCCATCATTCAGCCAGGAGAAGAGCCACCAGAGGTGTACATTTTGCGCATCTTTGCCGCTTTGAGAAGTCACAATGGTTGCGGACTTACATAGCTGGGGCACGAAAGTAGATACGTCGTTATGACGCGTACAGTCTCTATCGATGCTTCCCCTCCATTTTCGATGTTGGATACAATGAGTTCTACGATGTTAGTAACAGAAGATCTTCACTCAGGCAAGGCGTATTCAAGTGGCTGATCAGTATCAGACCATGTCACTTAGTGTATCAATGCGGTTATATATGTTATCTGGAGCCGTATGTACCCAACCGCTTCGCTCGCCAACTTGGATATGATCAGCTCTACATCGGCAATCCCAATCCCCGCCTGGCGTTTATGGGAAGCTTGATAGACGGTGCCAGAGCCTGGAGATACTTCATCTTCAGCTGCACTGAGGCCCGATTTTGCAAGCCATACATAACTCCTAATCTACTGACATTGTTAGGGCTCTGCCAGTGGTATAGGACTTCCAATTTCAACCCATCAAGGTTCAACATCAACTCATCCAGGACCAAGCTTATTTTCAACTGATTGAAGCAGAAAGTGACGGAGCAAAATAAAAGGAAGCGAGTTCGGGTTCCAGGCCTCTCGGAATTCTTAGCTGAAGTTGGTAGTGAAGCTTAAGATGTCGAGAGTCTTCGCTTTGAGGATGTCGGTGGTGGTGAAGCTGCTCAGGAAGCTACCAGTGGAGCAAGCAAAGCTCCTCTTGAAGAAAAGAAAGAGAAAGAAGATCCTGGCATTCACTTTAAGCAGAAGCGGAAGGAACCGGATCCCAAGGAGCCTGCTCGTAAAGAGCCCACCTGGAAGGAGCCTACTCGGAAAGAGCCTCGCAAGAAGCAAGTGGTGAAGAAGGCTCACCGAGACACTCAAAAAGCTTCCACTGCTGAAGCGAGTGAGTCGTTAGCAGAAGTCCCTCCTTTAATTATCAGGTTGCCTAGTCGGAAAGAAACTTCGAAGGAGCCTGCTCAGGTTCCCGGTAAGCTTGAATTTCTTCATATCATTTTCCTTCATCCTTTTTTTTTTTACTTTCGTGATTAATTATTTTGTTTCTTAATCTCGGATATAGGCAAGGAAACCCTGGGTGGAGGAGGAAAAAAACTCGACGATCTATTCACTTATAAGAAGGGGGATGAAGCGACCTACTTTGTCTCCGAAGGCCTTGCGGATCAAAAGCTGAATGTTGGGCCTTCTGATAGGGGTGCCACTATTTCTGAAAATGGTGAGTCCGCCACCTAGGGATATGAATCTGAAGACGGGAAGATTCTGGAGATCCCTGAAGAAGGAAGACTGATCATTGAGCCACCAGTCGAGAAACCAGCTACTGGGGAAGCTTTTGTTGAGACCACTGCTGTCGATAGTGTTACGCCCCTTGAAAGTGCACCAGAAGATATGACCGGTAGTAAGGTGGATTCCCCTATAGTCCCTATCGCCGAGGTGTTTTTGACTGATACTGCTACCATTGAGGATACTCCTCTAGAGGTTATCTAGACTGAAGCTACCCAAGCTATGATAATCAGCACTGAGGTTATTACTACTCACACCTCAGCTCCCTCAGGTAATGATCATAAGAGCTCAACAATTAATTTCTCATATGTTGTTTTTTTATTAACCCCGGAACTTTTGCAGGAACCTTATCATTGACTGCTCCAGTCATTGGGTCACCTCAGGAGGAGGCAATTGCTCTAGTCATTTTGGACAGTGCGGTGGTCGATGTCCTTTAACGTAGCATCATTCAACGTCGACCTTTTTTCACTAGCGATTTGATGGTGACTGACAGGGCAGCGTCTGCTCCTTCTACCATGTCACCTCTCCAACTTGAGTCTACCAGTGGGTCGGTCTCAATTCCTACCACATTTTCAGCTGCAACTGCTACTGGCTTAGTAGCAATTACCAGCGCAAACTCTCCAACGCTGGTTGCTGAGCTGGACCCCATGATTACCAACCCTACTTCTTTTGTAGCGATAGCGGAGACTCAGGCTTGCTTGACTCAACTGGCGATTTTTAACCAAGAAGATCTAAAGTCGTAAGCTCTCGTTAAGGCTGAATAGAATAGGAAATAAAAATTGTCTTCACTTGAGAATAAACGCATATCATATGAAAGACAAGTTTAATGTATCTTTGATGTATCTCTTCTTTTTGAATCAATAAAATATTTTCTTTTGACTCATTTGCTCTTCTCAATGTCTTCTTCCTTGTTTACTCTTGTAATTACCCATAGGTAATATAAGTTCCCCGTAGAAGAAAACTTAGTACACAAGTTCTTTAAAAGAACTAAAAAGGGTGAAAATTCACCAAGTTGAATTTTTGAAGAAATTACAAATGTGACTAAAGATATTCAGAGGTTAAGAACATAATAAAATCAGTCAAATATAAGAATTCACTGGGGATTAAATGACGGTAGATTTAGAAATCCGTTAAGAATCACTAAAAAAGTTTGTTGTTCAGAGGTGACAAGCTGGAGATAATAGCGAAGAAAGAGTCCTTACTGGACCAAAAAGATTAGATATTGACATCCGTCCAGTTCAGAGGTGACAAACTGAACATAATGACAAAGAAGGGTGAGATTGGGTAATCAATGATTCAGAGGTGACGAACTGGACATAACTAATTATAGATTACTAAACTCGGGGGGTTTACTGTTCAGAAGTGACGAATTGGACATAACAGTAAACGAAAAGGTGAGACTTGACTATCTGTCGGTTCAGAGGTGATGGATTAGACATGACAATTTGAGAAGCCACTAAGCTCAGAATTTTGTCATTCAGAGGTGACGAACTGGTCGTGACGATAGAATGAAGGTGAACCCAGTTTTAGGGACCTGTCTATTCAAAGATGACAAACTAACATGATAGACTAAAACACACTAAATTTCGAATATGCTGCGAGAGGTAGTTGTATTAACTTAGCAGCTAACCCATTGGGGATTGCAAGAGTGAATTAGATATAGGCACCTATTGGTTCAGAGGTGACGAATTGGACATAACTAACTAAGAGACACCATGCTCACAATTCGCTATTCAGAGATAGTCGTATCAACTTGACAACAAAAACTCCCAGCCTTACGAGAGAAAAGAGAAAAAAGTCATGCACTCGTATGTTCAGAGGTGATAAAGTGGACATGACAGTTTGAGTACCATAAAAGAGAAAAGATCTAGGCACCCGTCGGTTCATAGATGACAAACTGAACATAACCGATTAGAACTTACCAGACTCAGAGCCCTGCCGTTCAGAGATGATGAACTGGACATGACAGCAAAAAAGAGTAGTCCCTACTGGACTGAAAGATGAGACTTGGCTTTCTGTCGGCTCAGAGGTAACATGGACATGACCGATTGAAAAGAGTGAATTAGATATAGGCACCTATTGGTTCAGAGGTGACGAATTGGACATAACTAACTAAGAGGCACCATGCTCACAATTCGCTATTCAGGGATAGTCGTATCAACTTGACAACAAAAACTCCCAGCCTTACGAGAGAAAAGAGAAAAAAGTCATGCACTCGTATGTTCAGAGGTGATAAAGTGGACATGACAGTTTGAGTACCATAAAAGAGAAAAGATCTAGGCACCCGTCGGTTCATAGATGATAAACTGAACATAACCGATTAGAACTTACCAGACTCAGAGCCCTGCCGTTCAGAGATGATGAACTGGACATGACAGCAAAAAAGAGTAGTCCCTACTGGACTGAAAGATGAGACTTGGCTATCTGTCGGCTCAGAGGTAACATGGACATGACCGATTGAAAAGCCACCAAGCTCAGAGTTATGTCGTTCATAGATGATGAACTGAACATAACGGCAAAATGAGTTATTCCACTAGAGAATATGATTTGATACTCCGTGAAAAAATTAGTATTTCCTTAGAAAAGTTTTGGAAGAAATTATCAGAGGTATAATGTTAACGTGACAACCGAAGAGTCCATTGGGGGACTAAAAAGGGTAATAATAGACTAAAAAGGATAATAATAGACTCTGAGGGTAACCTATTAAAAACTCGCTGGGAAGTTAGAAAATGAATCCCATGAGAGCTTATAAAGAGTAGCATTCTCTAAGATGTCAGAGGTAATCATTAACGTGACATAACAAAACTAAATGGGAATTCGATAGGGAGATAATTATTCCTTAAAAAGTTGTCAGAGGTAATCATTAATGTAACAACCAAATTCTTTGCTGGGAAATTTAAAAGGAGATTTTGTCCAGAGTGATCATGATAACTTCTCCGCTTGGGAATTTGTAAAAGTAACTTGTCAGAGGTGTGATGTTAACTTGACAAGGATTCATTCACTGTTAGAGGTGTTTGAACATAACAGCAATTTGAGTTGACCTGTCATTCTATTGAAGATAATGAAAAGTGAAGTTTGATCCGCTGAGGATATTAGGAAGATCCCCAGAGATACTCAAAAGGTTTTACTGTCAGAGGCATGAGCTTTAAGCATGACAGTTCTGACCTGCGATTCATCTCATTAATGAAATGAATATAGTCTTTTGTGGTCCTACCATTCCATTGACGAGAATTGATAGGGGACTTTGGTGAGAAAGACGGGATCATGTCCCTTAGGATTTTTAGTAAATCTTCATCTATCAATAGATTTGGTATGCTTTTTTCAATTACCGTTTGAGTTGGGCTAGTCATGCTATTCCCTTCAACATGATGAGTTGTCGAGGACTTTTTATTGGGCTTAAAAGCTAACTTTTTCCCCTATCCTTGGTCATTGAGGCGTAGGATCATTCGGTTACTTTATGTAATTCCGTGGGGATGTCAGTTAGAAACTAACGTTCCTCATCGGATCTTTTCTGATGTCTTTAATGTTGACATTATGCAGCATTGTCTCCTGATGTTCAATCGGCTTAACTTCGAGGGGACACTGAATGATCAGATGTGTAGTATTAACTTGATCATGGATAATATTTCTTCAAAAATTTGCCATTGATCGGCATCATAAGTATGTCGCCATTCGAATTTGACAAGTAGTATACTCCATTTGAGTAAATTGTCTCTACTACAAATGGTCATTTTCATTTGGGTTGAAATTTGCCTTTGGACTTATGTGTCATGACCATAAATCATCTGACAGCTAAAAGACCAAATCTCTCTTTTGAAAATTTCTCTCTTTGACTTTTTTGTTGAAAGCCTTTGAGATTAGAGCCTGATAAAGCTCAATATGCTATTGAGCCTGTAATTACTTCTCGTCTAATGCTTCGAGTTTTTAGAGACGTAACCGATGGATGTCTTTGTCGGTCATCTTGGTTGTCAGAGCAACACACGTATTTGAATCTCTAAGGGTATGACTGCTTCACACCCATACACCAGAGAAAAAGGTGTATTGCCTGTTGGGTTTGGATCATCGTTTGATAAGCCTAAAGACATTCGCTGAGCTTCTCGTTCCAATCTCGTTTGCTTGCGGAGACAAACTTTATGAGGAGCTTGATGATCGTCTTGTTGAATGCTTCTATTAACTCATTGGTGGCAGGGTTATATGCAGTCGATGCGACATTCTGAATTCGGTATTTATCACAAAATTGATAGAATAGTTGGCTCGCAAATTGAGGACCATTATCATGGATAATCCTTCGGGGGACACCAAATCGATAGATGATATGTTGATGAAGTTGACCACATTAACCGTTTTAACTTCGACGAGCGGTGCAGCTTCCACCCACTTTGAGAAGTAATCGGTTATTATAAAGATGAACCGACGACCTTTTTACTGATGGAGGACTGATAGGTCCTACGACATCAATTCCCCATACTTTAAACGACCATGAAGTGACTGTAGGGTGGAGTAGCTCCGAGGGTTGGTGTATGAAATCCCTATAGATTTGACAGGCTTACACTTTTTTGCATTTCGACTACATCTGTGATCATAGTTGGACAATAATAGTCGAGTCGGTACAGTCGGTCCTTGAACTTTGGACCTGATTGATGAGCGCCACATATGGCATCATGGGCCTCTTTAAACACTTCTCGTGCTTCCGAATTGGATAGACAACGAAGAAGTATACCGTCATATGAACGGTGGTACAACATCTTTACCACTGCATCATAGTAGAACCTAGTAGATCTTTGTCGAACAGAAGCTGCTTCCTTGGGATCATCGGACAGTATGCCATACAAAGCGTAATCGATGATCAGGAATCGCCAGTCCCTCAGTTCGAGTTTCTTGAGATTGTATGAACTTCACTAACCTCTAAATCGTATTTCGGACAGAAGAGATGACGAGTAGCCACTGTAAGACGGTAAGTGGTATCAGCGAGTAAGCCAATGTAGCTGCTAGCGCGGCTAGAACATCTGTCTTTGTATTTTAAAAGCGAGATATATGACTGATATAGAAGCCATCAAACGTATTAGCCAATTGAATGGCTGCATGGTGGTAAGGTATCAGGTCTTCATGACGGACCTCATATTCACCTTTGACTTGATTGATGATCAATTTGAAATCACCATAAGTTTCAAGGTACCGTACCTCTATTTGTTGAGTGAGCTGAAGGCTAATAAGTAAGACATTGTACTCAGCTATATTGTTGGAGCAAGGTTCTGCCAGTGAGAGTGCACGATGAAGGACATGATTCTTAGGTGAGACAAATATCACCCCACTCCAGTAATATTCTTGCCTTTTGAGCCGGTTCTTGATGCACCATCAAAGAACATTTGCCATACATCATTGCTTAAAGTCATGTTAGCTTCGATAACTTCATTAGGGATATCTTCATGTAACTTTGAAGTCTCTGAAATTGGATGAGCTGCTAAGAAGACTGCGAGGGCTTGGCCCTTGATGGCCTTCTGGGGTACGAAGGTCATGTCATACTGGGACAGCAGTATGGCCCAATTAGCCAATCTGGAGTTCAAAGAACTTGGTTTTGTCATAAGAATCTGTAAAGAATTAACTCTTGAAATGACATGAATAGCCTGCTCGACCAAGTAATGTCGTGTCTTCTGGATGGCGAGACGAGAGCAAGGCACTCCTTTTCGACTGGGCTGTAGCAACTTTCAGCCCCAATCAATATTATGTTGAGATAATAGATGACTTGCTGAGCACCTTCATTATTCTTCTGTGCGAGCTGAGCACATAAAGAATGGTCCATGGCTCTTACATAGAGTAAGAATGATTTTCTGAAATAGGAGATGTCAAGGCTGGAGGCTTAGTAAGATATTCTTTGATATCCTCAAAAGCCTTTTGACAAGTATCATCCCAGACAAAAGATACGCCCTTCTTCATCAGTCGTGTAAATGGTTGGCAGCGACCTGACAGATTGACGATGAATCTACGGATGTAGGCTAGTCTGCCTTGTAGACTCCTAAGTTCTTTAAGATTCTTTGAAAGTCGCATATGTTGGATGGCTTTGATCTTGTCGGGGTTAAGATGAATTCTTTTGGATATGACAATGAATTCAAGGAACTTGCCACTTAAAACTCCCAAGAAAGACTTTGTCAGGTTCATTTTCAGCTGGTGAGCCCATATGAGATCGAACATCATTCTCAAGTCATGGAGATGATTGTTCCTGTGACGACTTTTGACTGCAATGTCGTCGACATAACGCTCCATTGTCTTTCATAAGTGATCACGAAAGATTGTGCTCATTACACATTGATAGGTTGCACATGCGTTCTTTAAGCTAAATGACATTACCGTATAGCAAAACACACCCCAGTGTTCGGAATGATGTATGCTTTTCATCATCCGGGTACATCTTAATTTGATTGTACCCTGAAAAGCCATCCATAAAAGACATCCTTTTGAAACCACATGTGTTTTCAATCATGACATCAGTGATGGGTAACAAAAATTCTCTTTAGGGCAGCCTATATTAAGATCGCGGAAGTCAATACAGACTCAGACCTTTTCGTTCTTTTTAAAGACGGGCACAATATTAGCGCCCAATCTGGGTGTTGTTCCTCTCGAATGAAACCACATTCGATGAGTTTTTGAACTTCAGCCTCAATTGCCTCCATGATGTCAGGTCAGAACTGCTGTTGCTGCTATTTGACCGGTTTAGCATCCGGTTTGATGTTGAAATGATACATGGCCACCTAGGATCGAACCAGGCATGTCTTCATAGCTCCAAGCAAAGACGTCTATATATTCTTTTATAAGAGATATAAAGTCTTACTTCTCCATTTGCGATAAACTTTCGCTTATAGAGATGAGCTTCGGGTGCGTTTGATCACCCACGTCAATTTAGATTACTTTATCCTCAGTGGGAGGATTGTGTTGCTCAAAACGCTTCTCCCATTGAAGATCAAGTGTTGAGCCCATGGATCAGTATCGAATGGCTCAATGTTCTCTTCTCATTCCACCAACTAATTGATGTCATGTTGGCGAAGAGTTTCTTGAAGGCAACCCCCACACTTAGTCAGATTCTCAATCCGATGACTGAAGAATGTGATGGTAGAGATTTTTCAGATTCCGAATCAGATTGAACAGATGGGGTAACGTACCCCAACCCCCGCGAGTCTGATCGTAATAGTTGGCAAGCTTTCCTTTCGGTACAAAAAGTTGTAGAGGGATGTGTCATCCCTTTCTGAAATTCAAACCTTCACTATAACGTAAGTCGTGTCCTATTTCTTTCATCATACGGTGCACTGATCGTGCATAGTCAAAGAATTGTGGGGACTCTAAGTCTTCGTCCGAATCATTGGATGTAGTTGTCCAATGTCGGACTTTGCCAAATATGATTGGCGACTGACCCTTCTTAGAGGGTGGAACTACAAACACAGATTCATCATTCTCCTCCATATGCATGCATGCCGTTGACATTGACAAAGGCATGTGTAGAGAATTCATATCAACAGGGCTATTTACATCATCACAACACAAAGAATAATCGAAATTAACATTTTCATTAAGGACCCATTTGTCGTCATTATCAGTGAAATTATTACAATCAGAATCATTCAGATATGCTATAACTAGTTCTTCATTAAACCTCTGGATCATCTCCTGATTCTAAGTCTGCCTTGTTGCCGCTATCAACGTCGTTTAGCAACGATTTTTCCACCACTTTACCATTCTCTTTGTAAAGTAGAGAATCAGTGAAGTGGTTCTCCATTCTTTGAACCGCTACATTTCGGCGAACACCATCCTGACCATCGCCTTGTCATCCACATATTTAAAGCATTGATGGAGCGTAGAAGGCACAATCCAGTTGGCATGGATTCAACGCGGTCCGAGCAAGAGATTGTAAGATGTGTCAGCATCAATGACGTAACACGTCACTTCTGATTTCAAGTCTCCAATTTGGCACCGGAGACAGATCTTGCCCAGAGAATAACTAGTCCCGACTCCCGACGCTGAAGCCATATATGGTCGTAGTCGTAGTTGACAACCTTCTCAGTGAGATACCGAGGAAATAAAGAAGTCTTTTGGGGATGATGCGTAGAGCAGACCCCGGATCGACTTGTATTCTCTCGATATGTGTGGACCCAATATACCCTGTATGGTACAAGGGTCTGTCATGTCGGTTGTCCTTGAAAAGCATGTTTTCAAGAGTGAAAGTGATGCATGGTACTTGTTGTACCATATGGCATTGGGGACATGAAGCTCCATCATCTTTTGTAGGGATTGGCACTTGTGTCAGAAATGATTCTGAGTCAGCAAGCGCATCCCTAAGTGCCTCTCTCGTTTTCTTCGAGAGGCGGAGTAGCTCGTGCAGGGTAATACAAGCCGGAATATTGACCAATTGCGCCAATATGTCAAAGCGGAAAGGAGCATTGAGTCCTCGAGAAGGATTCTTCTTCAAGGATTCATTAAAGTGAATCTCCTTCTGCTTCTTTTTATCCTTAGGCACTGGGGCCTGGACAAGTGCAGCGGTTCCCAACATTGTTGGTGGTTGTGCCCCGTCGGGTATCTGATCGTACTGTCGCAATACTGTTTACCAGAACGTGTGTCCACCGGTTGCGAGGTAGGGGCTGTTTTGTTAAGGCAAACTTCTCTCCTTCTAAGTCACTGAGAGAGGCTACAGTCACAGAGTCGTCATCTGTTGCGAGAGGACGGTATTGCATGACTTGCTTTTGAGCTTGGGCTTGCTAGTTTCCCATTGCTTATCTTTAATGATATATGGGTGGACCCACATGATCTCTCCAAATTCTGTCATCATTAGAATGAGACCCTTAGTTTTCTATTTTTCAACCATTGAATTGATGATGTCCAATCTAGCTTTAGGGACTCGGACTCATCCATCTTGGACAGTCATCTTCGGGAAGATTCTGAAATTAAGGGTCATCATGTTGGCGGTGACTTTCTTTTGTTCTGACTTGAGAGTCAGAACTCCAGCATCCACCAATACTTGGATCTTATCCTTGAGGATAAAGCATCTGCTGGTAGGGTGATGCACCATCCTATGAAAGAGGCAGCAGTTGGGATCATTTGTACGCCCCACTTTATTAGGCCGCCGAACTTTGTGTAACTTGAGCTTATAACCCTTGTGAAGCAAGTGGAAGATTATCACCGCCTGCTCGTCTTTGAAGGAGTACACCTTTGGTGAAAATTTGAACTCCTGATTACCATTGGTGTCGCTCTTCTGCTTTGGTTGAGCTACCCTAGATAGCTCAACGGTCATGGTTTCTTTCCCCTTTGATTGGGAAAATTAGGCTGCATCACGTCCCTTGGTATTGACCCCCCACTTATTCTTGATTGCTCAGTAGTGCTGATGATGCAAGCAAAGCTACAATAGCCTTGTTGTTAGCATAAAGTGCTTTAACCTTAGCCTCATGGGACAGGCGAGGCTTTTAGCTCTGTGGAGAGCTGGAATAGTCTTGCAATCAGAGACTATTTAGCTTCACAGGAAGCTGAATCAAAAGATTTATCTCGCATGAGACTACGTATTTTGCAATCTACATAGTCTTGGCAGAGGTTGTTTTAGGTTCACAGGGAACCTTTGTAACCTCGCGCACAACGTTAAAATGTTGGCGTAGGGCTAAGTCTTCATTAAGACTGTGTTAGACTCAAATAGAGTCTGTTTAACCTCGCGTGAGGCTATGATAGGTTCACAGAGAATCTTACTTGTCTCAACTGAGACTTGCTCCCAAGAGGTAAGCCAAAGGAGCTCTCCCTGCGCTGACCTTCCTGTGCTTGCACACACGTAAGGGACTTATGCTACCTCTAGAAAGAATTTCCCAAACCTCTCTTGGTCAAAGTGAAATGATCAGGGTCTCTGCAATAGACCCAACGTCGACACTTAATTCTCAAGAGCGGAGAAACAGCTCCCCAGCGGAGTCGCCATCTTGTTTTCTATTGAAAATCAAAGGGGGGAAAACTTACAAAATGTGTGTAGAAAATTACAAGTAAAAGAAAAATTACATGTATTCTCTACTGAGATTTCTGAGTAAGTGTGCCGGTAGAAGTCTGATTAGCGCGCGACTGCTTTGTTCCGTTGAGATGCGATCGATTGAGTCTTAAGGAATTCCTTCTCGCCTGATTCTGGAGATTCCTTGAGAGAGGAAGATCTTAAGGATATTAGCACCCTGAATTTATCCTTACAGGACTAGAGAAGTGATTCTCTGAATTTCTTAGAAATGAGAGAGTTGGCTCTGCTGATGCCTTGGCTCTTATCTCTTTGATCCTTGTTCCTGCTCTCTTTTAGCTCTAGTACCTCTTTTCTGCCCCTTGCTCATCTAAAAATGAGCTATTTATAGGCACTCAGGGGTGTAACTGTCCTTATAATTCAGCAAGACTGGTAATAGTCTGTTAGCCTCACGCCAGAGGCTACTTTTAGCTTCGCGCGAGGCTTTAAAGCTTTAGGCGAAGCTAAATATAGGCCTCACGCGAGGCTAGCGCGAGCCTCTTTAACGGCCGCTTCACCTAGCTGTCTCCACTTAATGTGGGATGAAGTGACCCGCCCACTTAAAGTAACATTAACCAACTGAAGTAGTGAGATTATCCCACTAATGACTTGGTCAAATATTGACCTGGCAAATCTTCCAACAGGAAGTGCATAATGCTTCAAGCGAAGCTATTACAAAGCTTCAGGCGAAGCTAGAAATAACTTCAGGCAACGTTGGAATTAGTTTCAAGCGAAGTTGTAAGTTAACTTCAGGAGAAATTGGAATTAGCTTCAGGCGATGCTATAAGTTGGCTCTTTGTGGAGCTCTTAAAGAGCTTCATGTGAAGCTTATAAGAAAGCTTCAAGCGAAGCTATCCCCTTGGGTTCATACGAGGCTACGTATTGAACTGGCTTAACCTCATAGGCCTCTTCAAAGGTAACATTTAGCTTACTGTCTACTTTACTGGATCAGTAAGGTTCAAGTTATTACTTTGGCCCTTGAGGGTAGAATCTGGTCGTCAGCTTGTCCGCGACTCGTCGTTTGTAAATGTCGACAAGTTTAGACATCGTTCGGACTGGTTGACGTGCTTTCTGGGAATTTGTTTTTTTCAGAATGTCAACAACACCATGAACAATGCCATAGCTAGGATGGATCAACATAAAAGCTTTCCAAAAACAATTAACATTCTATGTAAATCAGACATACTAACATAAAAAATTGCTAAATAACAAACCTACCTGCCTACCTAAGAATAACACATTCAACATCAGGATTGAAACCCATTAAGGGAATCATAACAATCAAACCATTCTTGATCAGGGAGAGAACAAAGAGCAAATCTTGTAGAGATCCATTTGCAAAGTCCCTGCTACAATCAAACATAACTTAGCGAGAATGCTTAATAAATTATTGAGCACCAACCTAAAACGAGTTAACAAAGTTGGTTTATGAATCATAAAGAATCCTTGCAAGAACAAATTGGCAACAAAGACCCAATCAGCCAAATTGGCCATAGCACTTTTATAGCACATAAATCAGTTAGATGAACCTTCACAGCACCAAATAAAAATGATAAAGATTCATTGATCAGATATATAAACCAGAATAACTTGCAGCACAAGACCTAGTTACTAGTCCAAAATACCACATGAACCAAAGGAGAAAGTACACCTGTGATTTATGGACAAGGACATGAAATTTGATTCCAATAGAGTATCAATGTCGGACATGGCAATTCTTGAAAGGTTGGACACAACGAAAATGATTTATGCTATGTTTGATTTTTTTTTTTTTTTTTTTTTTTTGGTTGTACTCTTACACACATGAAATATTGAGAATTCAATTAACCTATTTTTTATTCATAAGAAAAGGCATATTAGACTAATTTTTTACTTTTTGGAGAAAATTCTCCATAGAGAATAGAAATGCTACAAATAAAAATAGAAGTTATACAAAATGGGATCGCATCAGTAACCCAAAGTAGAGAAATAATAAGAATTAGGCAAAGATAGAGCCCAACAAACTCAAACTCACACACTCAACTCAATCCTATCTCAAAAGCGTGTATTATGTTTCACTGACATGTGTTGGAGGCTATCACATTTGATAAAGACATAATTGTACACATTTTATACCTAAGTCGCATATTTGTTAGTACATCATTTTTGTTTAATTATAATTAATTGATGTGCTTTTGTTGTTTAGGGAACTGAGGATCTATACAAGCTTTTAGGTGCTAAACAAGTAAATTCGGGTGCAACAAAACTTAGAATGAAATGAATCAAAGTATTGAACCAAGATGAATGGGCAAACGACTTGAGATTTTCTCCATCCAAATCCAAAACTGGCAGATCACTGAATCAAAGGAGCGATTTAAAAAAAACATGTACTTCTATTCTCCCTATAAAAGAACTAAAAGAGGAAAGCTTTGGGGAGAGGGATTTTGTAAGAGTTTTTATTCCTTTCTTTTATAATATATTTTTAGAGAGAATTATTTAATTAATCGTTTTCTTTCATTGTCATGCTTTCTCTTTACTTTTTCTTGTTTTTATTCTTAATTAAACTCTTTGTCATGAGTGGTTGAGAACCTTCTCTTGAGGAGAGGGTTCTGCTCCATGATTGCATAAAGTTGCTTCTTTATGTTTATATTTTCTTTTACTTTATGATATTCATGCTTAATTTTTAAGTTTAATTTTAAATTCATTGGTTTAGATGAATTGTCTTTTGCTTAAACATTGATTCATTTCATGCTTTACTTTAAATCTAAATTAATTAAAAATACATTTAATTAGAACTCTTAATTCTAATTAGATCCAAGCCAATCTCAGAGAAATTCCTTCACTATAAGGATGATGGGACCATTTGTGGCTTAATCTAAAATGAGAATAAAAAAGAGTATATAAAGTTTCGTGTTAAATCATCCAATTTTTAGAATAAAGTCATTTTCTAAAAATAAAGGATACGCAAAAGAGTAATGAAAGCATAAGGGAAGAATTGTTACGTACATTGTAGTGGTTCTCAATCCACAAGTTTGCTTATATTGAGAAAAATTCAAACTTTTGTTTTGAAACTAAATTCTAAATCCAAAATCGTTTGTTTAAATTTCAACTAGATTAAAAATTAATTTAGGATTTTAAAAACAGTGATTTCAAACAAGTCCCTATGGATTCGATCATTTCTTGTTGTTGTGCTATTTTTCAAATATTTCAAAGCAAGATTATGTATTTTATTATTTTGTGTACGATTCAAATAACGATCGTAAATTTCACTATTTTTGAGCCGTCTCAAATTTCTGGCATCGTGGCCACAGAATTTGTGTGAGAAAGCATTTTGAAACCTATATTTAATTTTTCTTCTAGTTCTTTAAAAAATTAATTTTTTTCTTTTTATTCAATTTTCTTTCTTTTCCTTTTTCTCTTTTAGCCTTGCTAAGCAAATATTCTTAAGTTGTCTTGCAAAAATCAGAAAAGAACTGCGAAGGGAGAAAAAGACATTTTTCTTGATATCATTTCATCATTTTTTACTTTCCCTTATAAAAAAATTTGCTAGCTTCATTTTTTTTAGGAGAGAAGAAGGAAAGAACGCTAGGCGATCAGGTTTTTCTTTGAAAACCAATCATATTTTGTTCAAATTTTTCCAATGTCTAACACAACTTTTTAGGGCAAAAAAAAAAAAATCAAAACTTAAAGATTGGTCATGCTTAGATCCACTGCACTACACCACTATAATTAATTGTGTTTCAAACCAATTTTGTGGCGGCTAGATCAAAGGTATGTTCAAAAATTTTCAAACTTTTCTACAACATAGCCATTAAATCTTTTTAAGATTGTGTGATATTTTTTTATCATGTCTCTGTTTTGTTTTGTGCATTAGATCATTTTTGCATAATATACTTAAGAGTTGTCCCCCTCACATAAGATTAGGATTTCATAACACGCTCCTTGGTTAAAAAAATAACAATCTCATATAAGTTATTTTTCTAAGCCTGAAATAATTTAAAACTTGATTAGAACTTGACCGCTAAAATTTTTGAGCTCATTTAAGTGGATCTATTATGAGAGCACTTCGCTGAACACCTGTAAGCTTTCAAAGAGAAACTTTCTTGTCTAGAAAGGGTGGCTTAGCCATTGCAGCAACTCATGGAGTGGATGAAGAACTAAATTGCTTGTTTAACGTGTTTAATTGGTAAGCTTACAATCTTTTCAACCCAGTTAGAAGCTGTCTAATTAGAAGAGAACTTGTTCTCTACACGATTAGAAGTGAAACTTGACTACCTTTGGACTAGACTCAAAATAAAAAAACGAATTTGTCTGGTTGAATCAATTGTGTGTCATCATTTTTGGACTAGAATAGGCTAGAACCTTAAATTTCTTGAGGATTGCTTGGGTTCGTGATAACACACCTCGACTTGTCAGGATTGAATCTCTCTCTGAATCAGTGCTCGGTCAACTCTTCTACATTGAAATGACTGAAAATCATAATCATGTTGAAAATGATACCATGATTCTAAAAGAGCGCTTCGCTCCAAATGGGACACAACCCTCTAAGTGCACTGTATTGCCTAACACCAATGCAACCCACTTCGAACTCAAACCAGTTATTCTCCTGTTGCTTCCCACTTTCTATGGTAAGAAAAATGAGAATCTGTACACTCATATTGATGAGTTCTTAAATATATGCTCCACATTCAAATTTCAAAACTTTTCTGATGAGTTGATTAGGTTAAGACTCTTTCCATTTTCATTGAAAGACCAAGAAAGAGTTTGGTTAAATAATTTAGAGCCCAACTCGATCACGACTTGGAGAGATCTAAACTTCAAGTTTGTCTCTAAATTCTACCCCATGCTTAGGATAAACCAATATAGACCGGAAAGAAATCTCCACTTTCAAGCAGAAAGGAAAGAAATTTCATGAGTTATGAGAAAAGTTTAAGGATCTCCAAATTAATGTCCACCTCATAATTTGAAAAATGGTGGTTGGTGCAGTACTTTTTCAATAAACTAACAGATTCGAATCGTAACCTTGTGAAATTCATGAGTGGTGGATCATTTATGGGTAAGAGTACACCTAAAGCTTAGGCCATTTTTGAGAGATTAGCTGAGAATTCTCAGCAATGAGATTTCAATTCTGAGAGTTGAGGATTATCACAGTTGATGTGAGTTTGAATATGTGATTAGACAGTTTGCATGTAAGGTGAATGCGTTAATTCTAAGTCAGACCATGAAGACTGAGAGTCAAGCTCAACAGGATGCATGTGATGTGTACGCTAGTCCCGTGCATAATGCAATGTTATGTCATTTTTTAAAGTAAAGTGAGTAAGTTAATGTCATGAACCAATTTAGAAAATTATTCAGTAGTCCATACTCTGAAATTTATAATCGTAATTGGCGAAATCACCCCAACTTTTCTTGAAGACAACCACAACCACAACCTCAATCTAACCAAGACCACAATATGATTCAACCAATTTGGTCCCCCTAATCAGCTTTTCTCTTATGCTCTCCCTCCTAATTCACATAAGGTTGCACCTCCGCAACAGTCATCCAACTTAGAGTCCATGATAGAGAAATTCATCACCGGAACTAGTACAAATAAACAAGAATTAAAAGGTGCTAGCTTACAAAATACACAAGCAATTTCAAAAAATTTCCTAGTCAACCAATTCCAAACCCAAAAGGTCAGTATGAGGTTAGTCAGCAGTCTACTTCGGGAATGCCAAGCGAGCATGTTCAAGCACTCACAAACCTTACGTATAAAAGACGAGTGAATGTTCAAGTTGAAAAGCTAAATCCTGACCAAGTCGAATCAAAATAGGACGTTGTCACCCACAAAGAATCAAATAATTCAATGAAGGATAGGGTAGTCACTCTGAGCCCTACTGAATCTAAGTCTAGTAATATATACGAGCAAACTTTCATTCCTAGAGCACCTTTTCCCCAACTATAATTCAAGCTAAGACAGAAAAGAATTTTAATGAGATGATAGATTTATTTAAGCGAGTTGAGATCAATATTTCATTGCTTGATACTATCAAACAAGTTTTTGCTTATGCTAAGTTTTTGAAAGACCATTGCACACAGAAACAAAAATCTAAAGTGCAAAAAAAAGCTTTTCATGCTGTGAAGAGGAAGATAGAGTTTAGACTCTGTGTTTGATTGTTTTGATTTTTGTAGCTAGTTATGATATGGGTGGGATTTTGAATTTTGTGGCTAACTCGGGACTGGATTTGAGATTGAAAGGTTGGATAAGATTAAAGATGTGGTTGGGTTTGAAGTGAGATTAGGAATTGAATGTATTAGGATAAGGGTAATAAAGATTTAGATTCATACACAAATCTTATTTGAAACGGGTTTCACACTCCGATTTCATATTCAAATTTTCAAACTGAAAATCTAAGAATTTTATTAATCAAGACTCAAGAGTGACTTGCATTTTATTGCAACTGAAGCCAACATACAAACTTACATACTATTGATGTTTTTTCACACACCCGATGTGATACTAAAGGAAATAAAAACTACAAAGCAATAAAGAGAAACGCTACTCAACAAATAGAATACAAACTCCAGCTAGAAAAATATGACTGCGGCTCGACGCCTGGCTGTCACCCAACACATAACAGCAATCTGACGCCTCTTGCGTCGATATACGTGATGGTACCTCCTCCTCGAACGTGCAGTGTCATGTTCTCATCATTCTCCCCAGGTGGGAGAGAAGCCGACTCTGTCGAGTCAGGTGTAGAGAAACTCTTATAGTACTCCAACATGTTTGAATCAATCTACTGTAGCTCATTGTGATCCAGTCACGTGTCCTCAGCAGGTGATTTTCCTTTCCAAGGTATCAGATATCGTCGGGTTCCACCATCTCTATTAGAGATAATTTTATCATCTAGAATCTTATCAATCTTTTCTGTTGTATTGGGATTAATATCTGGGAGTGGGAAAGCAGGCGTCTCTCAGAAAATGACCCTGGAGTAGGCTTATCAACTAATGAGTTATTGGGGTTAAAGTCAGCACCCTTTTAATCTATCATATCTCCTCAACATTGAAAGTGGGACTAATTTCAAAATCTTCAGAAAGATCAATAACATAAGCATTGTCGTTTAATTTAGTTAAGATTTTGAAAGGTCTGGCACTACGAGCATGCAACTTTTTAACAGTTCTCTGAGGGAACTGTTTTGGATGAATTTGGACCACACAAGGTCGCCAACATTAAAAATTCTAAATTTCTTCCTAACATCAACTTGTAGTTTGTAGTCAAGGTTGCTCTATTCAATTTTATCACTGATTATTTTGTGCGACTCATGATTTGTGTGGCAAAGGAAAAAGGCAAACTCTGACACTCTATAGTGATTAACTATGGGAATGAGGTCAATGGGTTGCCTAGGCCTAAAGCCATACATTATCTCATGCGAATTCTTACCTGTTGTCCTATGAACAGATGATTATATGGAAACTCGAAAATAGACAACTTTAGATCCCAACTTCCAATATGCTCACCAATAAGGGTACGTAATAAGTTTCCCAAATTTCTATTAACAACCTCAGTTTGATCATCAGTCTGAGAGTAAAAAACAGTAGAGAATTTAAGCTTCAGGCCTAACATGTGTCAGAGGGTCTTCCAAAAATAGCTAGTGAACTTAACATCCCTATCGGACACAATAGTCGTAGACAGACCGTGCAGCTTGATGACGCAGTCGAAAAAGATCTTGGCTACTCTAGAGACGTCAGAGGCACGAGAGCAAGGCAGGAAGGGAGCCATTTTTGAAAAATAATCCACGACAATTAGGACCGAATCGTGTTTACTCAGGATTTTCGGAAGTCCTAACATGAAGTCCATGCTAACATCATGACATGGGCAATTTGAAACCGGTAATGGAGTGTACAAACTGGTATTCTATTTCTGCTACTTTACGAGTTGCAGGTGTGACACCTTCCAACATGTTTGGCAACGTCACGCTTCAGCCCTGGCTAATAGAACTGATACAAAATGGCTTCTATGGTCTTCCCGTTCCTGAAATGCCCCGCTAAACTACCAACATGCAATTCTCAAACAAGAAATTCTTTATGAGAGGTTCTTAGGATGCATAACTTTTGGTCTAGAAAAAGAAAGCCATCATACAAGGTATAACCATCCACTTCTCGAGTTGATCCATCTATCAATATGACGTATATGTCGCAAAAATCAGGACACGAGTAAACTCGTACTCAGTCTTTATCTTCTCAAAGTCGTTTGCCACCATGGACATTTTGGTAAAGATGAAAATACGCTGGCTAAAGGCATCAGCGGCTTTGTTTTCGACTCTCACTTTGTGACGTAATGTGAACATGTAATCTCGAAGGAACTCAATCCATCGCTCATGTTGCGCGTTCAGCTTCTTTTGAGAGTAGATATACTTCAACGCCTCATGATCAAAGAAGAGAATTAACTCTTATGGTAGAAGATAATGTCGCCAATAGCGAAGCGCCTGAATCACCACATAGAACTTCTTATCCTAGGTGGAGTATCTATTTTGGGCATCATTCAACTTCTCACTGAAGTAAGCAACTTGATGACCTTCTTGAGCTAGGACTACGCCTATTCCAATTCCTGATGCGTCACACACCACTTCAAAGACTTTAGAGAAATCAAGGAGACACATGACAGGAGCTGAACATTCTCTTCTTGGTCTCTACAAATGCTTACGCGGCAACATGAGTCAGTTAAATTCTCCCTTCATCAAACAATCGGTAATTAGGGCCATCATGATAGTGCTAAATCCTTTGATGAACCGACGGTAAAAGGTAGCGAGCCCGTGAAAACTTCTCACATCACGGATGGTCTTAGGCTTGGACCATTCCTCAATGACTCTAATTTCTTGGGATCCGCAAAAACTCCATCAGTAGTGACTACAAATCTGAAAAATTGAAATTCTGTAGAGAAAAAGATGGACTTCTTAAGATTGACGTATAACTCTTTCTTTCTCAATATAGAACAAACTTAACGTAGATGTTGATGTGTTGCTCGCGAGATTGGTGTAGATGAGGATGACGTCAAAGTAAACTATCAAGAATTTACCCATAAAAGGACATAGTACTTGTATCATCACTCTCATGAAAGTACTCAGAGTATTTTTCAATCCAAAAGTCATGACCATCCACTCATACAACCCATCTTTCATTTTGAATACGGTCTTCCATTCATCTCCGGGATGAATGTAAATTTGGTAATAGCCACTTTTTAGATCAATCTTGGAGAAAATAGTGGCACCAGACATCATATCCAACATATTATCCTGTTTAGGAATGGAAAAATAGTATTTAACCATTATCGTGTTGATGGCATGGCTATCCACGCACATATGCCGAGCTCTGTCTTTTTTTAGTGTCAGCAAGGCAGGAATCGCGCAAGGACTCGTACTCTCTTAGATGAAACTTTTCTTAACAATTCATCAATTTGCCTCTTGAATTCAACATGCTTGGTAGGGTTTATCCTATAATGTGGTAAGTTGGGAAGACTAGCTCTTTGGATTAAATCAATAACGTGTTGGATGTCACACATTGGAGGAAGTTTGTCCGGGAGGTCTTCAGGAAACACATTAACGAATTTCGTAAACACTGGAGCGACCTCGGAGGGATCAGAGTGTTGGTTTCATTGTAATTTCCTTGGTTGCGAGGACTACAAAGGGAGCTCCTTTCTCCACATCTTGACTGAAAGCTTTTGCAGCTGATACTGTTGGTTTTCTTCACTGCAACAGGCTTGGGTTCAGATAGTTCAGCCTTTAGGCTCACGAGGCAGTAGCTTGATCTTCTTCTCTTCGTGTTCATTCAAACTGACACATGTTCGACCGACTGTACATAGTAACATCTTTGTCATATAACCATGGTCGTCCAAGGATGACGTGACCCACGTTCATGGTCACGACATCACTCCAAATTTTATCCTTAAAGAGACCGAAGTCAATTGGAACGAGACATCTCTGCTTGACTTCCAGCGATGACGAGTTTATCCACGTCACTATATATAGATGAGGATGTGGTACAGCCTTCAAGCCAAATTTTGTGATCACTGTAGATGACACTGCGTTAATGCAGCTTCCACTGTTTACAATAACCTTACAGCTCTTACCACCTATCTTCGTGATGATATGGAACATGGTAGCTCAACTCTACTCATAGTTCTCCTTTGGTTGGGACAAGGCACACCTAAGGACGTGCACTTAACGACGGGTAACTAAATCGATGTTTGCTGGCCTAATGCAGTTAAGACCAACATCATCGCTTGTGGTCTCGTCATCAATGTCTGAATCTTTGTCTTCTTCTTGAAAAATGAACTCGTTTGAATCCTAATCAGACAATACCTAGGGCACTCCGTTGACTAAGACAATCTTGACTGGGCTAAAGCAATTAGCAGCCACATGTGCATAACCCTAGCACATGTAACACTTGATTGTGGGACTCAGTTTAGAGAACTCAGTGTCAGCTCTTTGCCTTTGTTTTCGACACTCTTTCCTTTAGTATCCGCCTTATAGGTAGAGGTTTAGCTTTGAAAGCGGTTGAGATACGAGCTCGAGTTGGTTTTGGTTGTTTGTGAGTGACTCTTAGAGACGGAACTACATTTAGTCGCATCTAAATCTTGAACTAACACGTAGGCTTTCTCGAGCTCAGTGATTTTACGATCCAAAAGTTTGATTCGCAAGTCATCCCTAAGACCAACTTAAACCTAGACAGGATTTGAGATTGCCCTTCAGTGTTAAAGGCGTTGCATATGATGAGGAATTCATCAAACTTTTCCACATACTCTTGTGCCAATTTGTTATCTGAGTGTATCGATGTCACTTGTCTATGAGACGGGCACTAAACGATGCGGCACATATTTTTCTAGATCAAAAGTTATGCATCTCAAGAACCTCTCTTAGAGAATTTCTTGTTTTAGAATTGCATGTTGGTAGTCTTGCGGGGCTCTTCGGGAATGAGAAGCCATAGGAGCAGTCGAGTATCGGTTCATTGGCCAGGGCTGAAGTGTAACATTGCCAAGCATGTTAGAAGGTGTCAAACCTGCGAACTCGCAAAGCAGTACAAAAAGAAATACCAGTTTGTACACTCCATTACCGGTCCCAAATTACCCATGGCACGATGTTAGTATGAACTTCGCGTTAGAACTTCCGAAAACCCTGAGTAAACACAATTCGGTCCTAATTGTCTGGACCGTTTTTCAAAAATGGCTCACTTTTTATCTTGCTTTCGTACCTCTGACGCCTCTAGAGTAATCAAGATCTTTTTTGACGATGGCATCAAGTTGCACGGTCTACCTAAGACTATCGTGTCTGGTAGTGATGTTCACTAGCTATTTCTGAAAGATCTTCTGGCACATGTTAGGTATGAAGCTTAAAATCTCTACCGCTTTTCACCCTCAGACTGATGGTCAAATTGAGATTGTCAGTAGAAGTCTAAAAACTTATTGCTTACCCTTGTTAGTGAGTATATTGGAAGTTGGGATCTAAAATTATTTATTGTCAAGTTTGCATATAATTCATCTGTTAATAGGACAACAGATAAGATTCCGCATGAAATAGTGTATGGCTTTAGGCTTAGGCAGCCCATTGACCTTATTCCCATGGTTGATCACAACAGTGTCAGATTCTGCTTTTTCCTTTGTCACTACATATTTGAGTTGCACAAAATAACTTGACTACAAACTATGAGCTGATGTTAGAAAGAAATTTAAAACTTACAATGTTGGCGACCTTATGATGGTCCAAATTCGTCCGGAACGATTCTCTTCTGGAACTGTTAAAAAATTACATGCTCGTAGTGTCAAACTTTTCAAAATCTTAACTAAATTAAATGACACTACTTATGTTATTGATCTTCCTGAAGATTTTGAAATTATTCCCACTTTCAATATTGAGGATTTGGTAGATTACAAGGGTTCTGACTTTAACCCCAACAACTTATTAGCTGATGAGCCTACCCCTTAGCCATTTTCTAAGAAACCCTCACTTCACCCACTCCCATATATTAATCCCAATACAGCAGAGAAGATTGATAAGATTTTAGATGATAAAATTATCTCTAATAGAGATGGTGAAACCCGGCAATATCTGGTACATTGGAAAGGGAAGTCATCTGCTGAGGACACATGACTGGGTCGCAGTGAGCTACAACATATTGATTCAGACATGTTGGAGTATTATCAAAGTTCCTCTACACCTGACTCGACGGAGTTGACTTCTCTCCCACTTAAGGAGAACGATGAGGACATGACATCGCACATTCGAAGAGGAGGTACCTTCACACATATAGACACAGGAGGCGTCAGAGTGCTGCTATGCGTTAGGTGACAGCTAGGCTTCGAGTCGCAGTCATGTGGTTCTAGTTGCAGCATGTATTCTATTTGTTGAGTACCGTTTCCCTTTATGCTTTGTAGTCTTTATTTTTTTTAGTACCATATCAGTTGTGTGGGAAAACATCAGTAGCTTGTAAGTCTATTTATTGGCTTCAGTTAAAATAAAATGCAAGGTACTCTTGATTAAAAAAATTTTGAATTTTCAGTTTGAAACTTTGAATTTGAAATTGAAGTGTGAAACCTGTTTCAAATAATATGTGTGTGAATCCAAATCTTAATTATCCTTATCCCAATACATCCAATTTCTAATCCCACTTCAAATCCCAACAACATCTCTTATCCAACCTTTCCAATCACAAATACAATCCCAAGTTAGCCACAAAATTCAAAATCTCACCCATATCACAACTAGCTACAAAAATCAAAACCATCAAACAGAGAATCTAAACTCTGCCTTCCTCTTCACAGCACAGTCGCCTCTCCTTTCTCATCTTCTCCTTTGTTTTTTTTAAATATTTTTTATGCAAAAAAGTAAATGAAATTCCTAACTATATGTTGATGCAAATTTTCTATCTAAATCATGCTCTGATACCAAATAATGTGAAATAAAATGCAAGTGACATGTGGAATCAGAGATAATCCTGAAATTCGCAATGTTTCACTGCAAATGCGACCTTTGTAAGAATAAATTAAACTAACAATACGGTGGGATGGATTTTAACAAAGTTGCAACGTAGACCAAACAATTCTAGCCTTAACTAAATTCAACACAAAATCTAGTTAGGAAATAGTCCTATTCACAATATTTACATTAGCAATGAATAAGAGTCAAGTAAAAGCACACATACTCACAATATGATGGACAACAGGAATACTGATAATATTTAAGAGATAAAACATATAGTATAACCCGAATGATATACTGAGTGTTGAGAGTAGAAAATTACCTACTGAGAGCCATGCTTTCGGGATCTTCTCTTGTGAACTTGGTATGCTGAATTTGCTTCTGATATGATTGTGTTTGTTGGACCTATAACTGAACTATACTACTCTCCTTGATGTTGTTGTGATTATCTATGTTGTTGCAGGGCTGTTGAGAACCAGTCGACTGAATGTTGTTATCGTGGTAGTTTATGGCGTGGCAGTCGAGGGAAGATGGTGGGAGTTAACCTTGGTGTTGTTGTTGATCACAGAGGAGGAGAAGGTGGCCGGCTTTGTCAGCTGAACGCACAACCAGAGAGGAGGATTCGAGAGGAAGAGATGGAGGACTTCAAAGGTGATGTTTATGTAGTGTCGCTAGTTGTCGTTGTTGCCATCGAGGTGATAAAGAAGATGCTAGTGGTGATGCTCGCTGGTGGCGAGTGAGGGAAAGATGGTCGGGGCAGCTGTTGAGCAGCAGGGGAATGAGGATAGCAGCTTGCAGTGGGTTGCGAGAGGAAAAACCAAAGGAGATAATGAGGAAGGAGAGGTGACTCTGCTGTGAAGAGGAAGATGAGTTCAGACTCTGTATTGATTGTTTTTATTTTTGTAGCTAGTTATGATATGGGTGGAATTTTGAATTTTGTGGCTAACTCGGGACTGGATTTGAGATTGAAAGGTTGGATAAGATTAGAGATGTGATTGGGTTTAAAATGAGATTAGGAATTGAATGTATTAGGATAAGGGTAATAAAGATTTGAATTCACACACAAATCTTACTAAGACGGGTTTCACATTCCGATTTCATATTCAAATTTTCAAACTGAAAATCTAAGAATTTTATTAATCAAGAGTGACTTTCATTTTATTTCAACTGAAGCCAATAAATAGGCATACAGACTACTGATGTTTTTTCACACAATCGATGTAGTACTAAATGAAATAAAGACTATAAAGCAACAAAGAGAAACGCTACTCAACAAATAGAATACAGACTCCAGGTAGAACCACATGACTGCGGCTTTACGCTTGGCTATAGCCCAACGTATAGCAGTAGTCTGACACCTCCTGTGCCGATATACGTGATGGCACCTCCTCAAATGTGCAGATGTCATGTCCTCAACATAAGGCTTCTTACCAAAAAAATAAAAATAAAACACTCATGTCTCATTTCTATAGATATAACTCATTTGAGCCGCACTACTTCCCAATTTGAGAAACGTTCTGCCATAATTTTGTTGCTAGTATGTTTTTGCATTGTTCACATACGAGCAATCACCAATCCACTTATACAGCCGAAACGGTGTTCCCCTCCCATCAACTATATTTTTTTAGATGCATAATAAAGGTATTCGCAACTTTCATGAGACCCCGCCAAAATGGAACAGTCAGCAATACCGGGGTTTCCTACTCTTGTTGTTGTTGTACCTACATAACATCTAAGTTTCTACTCTCGTTGTAATGAGCTAGTGGTGCAAATATTAAGTCATTTTGTATTGGTTGTTGGTTAAGGAGAATGAGAATTTGACAAATACATGATTTTCTTGTAAGCAGTAAGTTACAGGGTGTTCTCAAAAATTTGTTTGCCCAAAAAACATAGTTATTAATCTCAATACATCCAAAAGAGGACTGAGTAGTATCTGACTAGAAGAGGAAAACATAATGGCGGCTGTGAAGATGACTATGAACAACAAGTGTGCCTATTCTGGGATGACGAATCATGTTGTGTAAACATGCAGGATTTATATAATACAGCAAATCTTTCCCATTAAAGTCCAGTTAGTCACTAGGAGTAAGTTTGTTTACCCAAAAGCATTGTTGCTAACCTTTGAGAGTGAAGGTATATGATTATACAACTATTCACAATAAATTCTCGTTGATTTGCAAGAATGTCAACCCACCCCCCCCCCCACCCCCACCCCCACAAAAAAAAAACCACAGTAGACTGCAAGAAGATCAATACCAACTAACCTACCCAAGAACTTAACAAGAAGACCAACCTATTAAGGGTCAACTGTAATATACCAGAAAAGAAAGTTGAGATCCATACACAGGAAGAGAAACCAAGTAAACGTCACACTCAAAAGTTTAAACAACCAAAACAATCATTAGTTTACAAAAGCCAAACCACAACAAAAATCCACCTTCTGGAAACCCAATGAAAGCAGACAGCAAATAATAATAGCAATCAGGAGAGTCGTCAAAGACTCGACTCAAAGCAGATACTGCCTTGAGCTGGGGCCCCGGTAGTTGTCTGTATCCTAGAAGAGTGGTAATTGTTAATAATTAAAAGAAAACAAAGCCAATTCAGGCCATGTTGCCAAGTAGTGCCATTTTGTTGCTGATCAATTGCAAAGGAAAGAGACACTTTACACAAAATGGCATATAAGAACTTTAAACAAAGTTTACAATAATGGAAATTGAGCCCCTTAATTTAGCACAAATCATGAAATAAATGAAATAGATAAATATTTTCGAAGTTCATAAAGGGACAGAGATCTTACAGTTACATGATTGTTACATGCAACAGCTTTCCAAGGATAAACCTGGGCATAAAATGAAGTGGGTAAGTTTTATAAGAAGTTAAAATTATGACCAAACATACAAAAAGAATCAGCAAATAGAACACTCATTTGTTTGTTGAGTTCCATCTCCAACAACATTTTGAAGACTATAACAAATGAAAACTTAACTGGAAAGTGAGAATAATCATGGAACAAGGGCTAATCCTATAACCACTAGAATCAATCACAAAACAATTATCTACAGAACCAATCTGAAATAAATTTAAAAAAGAATACCAAGCAAAAACAGGATACTGCTAACCTATTGTCAAAAAGGGCTAATGCAAGAACGACTAGAATTGATCACAATAATGGTTCTTCAGAAAGGAGTATTGACCACACCAATCAAAAAGGCAAATTGAAGAAAGAGATAACAAGTGGACTCACTACTACAAATATTTGGATCATTAAATCGCGCTGGCAGTACAAATGGGATACTTGTACCAGGAAGTCCATCTCTGCACTGTCTGAATCTGCATACTCTAGGTTCCTCTCAAAATGCAAAGTGGGACAATTTAGGTGTATTTTATGCAAACTATATAAGGATATACCACTATTGTTATGTCTGGTACAAAGAAAAGATATCAGTTGGACAACAGAAGGGAACAAAAAGGTTGAAGGTGAAGAACACAGGACAGATATATGACAAGAGTATCACAAATAACAAAAACATGTTGAGCAATCTTTAAGGCATGACGAGATCTAGTTTTTAGCATAACAAGCTTACACATTAAGTACAGTCGTTATGGGATCAATTTGGAAGAAACAAAAAAAAAGATTAAACTAATCAAACTAAATAAGGGTGATAATGTGAGTTCACATCCATAAATAGACAAAACTCTACAACATGAAGAACTAAAAATCAAACTGCACAATGCTGCTTTGCAAAATTGATAAAAACAAAAAAGGAAAGGAAAAAAGATAGTCCTGCCAAGCTGAAAAAAATCTTCATTTGCCTCAAATGCCAAATAAAGTTTAGCGCAGTGATCGTGCACAAACCAGTGAAACAAATAACCCGAAAGCTAAACTAGGACCTCCAATTATCACATTATCGAGTCGACCAGAAAACCATCGGTAACTTGACATTATCGCAAGTAAAATGAACAGATTAAAGAAAAATCATGACAAAGATAATATAAACACCTGAATCTCAATAATGTCATGGAATAGAAGCAATATCTATGAAGCACAGACCCAAATATGAGTCTGTGTCTGTGTCTCACGCGTGTTGAACACCGAGACTTGTAAGATTTTCTGACACATCAGACACACTAGATCCATGTAGGTTTTCAATGAACCACATCACCGTGACTTGGAGACGTGATTGTACTAAAAAGACTTTAAAGAATTGTGTGTCAGACGCAGACTTTCTTGAGTTAGTCAATTGGAGGTGACAATGAGGTTCAACACTCAAATTTTCTGCTGAGAAGAAATCATCACTTCATTGTGCCTACTAAAAGTTATAAAAAAAATTTACTTTAAAAACCATCTGAAACAAATAACCAAACATATGAAATAGGTCAGCTTAAAATTATACTACCGCCTCATTCAGAAAGGCAATTGAGGATAATTAGAATGAAGGGATCAACTAAAGAAATCTCATAATGAAGACAGTAGAAAACAAAAGCAAGATACACATGAAAAGAAATTGGAAATTGAATTAAATTTACTATACTAATATCAACATGAACAGGATCTACATGTGGCCTTGCAAAGAGACCTGGGTCCAAAGCCATCCCAGTAGCTCTAGGTTACGGCCTATTATCACATAAAAGAAAATTGAGTGAGTGAGCGTGTGTGTGTGTGTGTGTGTGTGTGTGTGTGAGAGAGAGAGAGAGAGAGAGAGAGAGAGAGAGAGAGAGAGAGAGAGAGAGAATCAATATAACAGATCATATTCTAATCAGAAAAGGAAAAACCTATCCAAAGAGAAGGACAGTACAAACCATTACCATTAACAAATGGAATACATTATATCCAAAAGCTATTCAGTGCCTCAAAATGGTTGCTTTGATTTGAAGTGTTAAAAAGAGAATCTGGTTGATCTCTCCGGATTGGATCCCCCAAGGGTGACTGAGAGGGAAACATGTCGAAAGTATGAAAACGGTTCACTAATATTTCTGATTGCAAAATCTTGAATTAATTGGTTAAAAAGCACGAGGTGACCAAATTTAACATTTCATAAGAAGAGTTCCCCTTGCAAGGACATTATAATGGACCAAAATAAAGACTACGGACTTGAATGCTCAGATGATATAACAAGTCTGGACAAGCTTGGATGTGTCCTCCTCTGGCATAACAACTTCGTTTAAAGTAACTGAAAGCACAAAAATGATATCCCAAAATCTAAAGGCTAGTGGAATAACTCATGGTCTTGAAACTTTCAAAAATAAATATGGATTAGACCAACCAACAGACGGTTAAATAAGAAATCAAGTTCAAAAAAGCCACCTGAAATCTATAAGGGGAATGAATTAGAATCATACAGTTTGATTAACCAACCTACTCAAACTTACAAAATATAAAGACAGATGGGTGAGACCAAAGACTTGTCTGGTCAGCTGCAGGATCAAATTTAATCAAAATTTTGTTGGACAGACTAGGAAGACAGATCACTGCATTGGAGGCCAACTACTGCACTGCATGAAAGTGCAATGCAATCAACTCTCATGCTCTCGTCAAAGTGAACAAGGACATATACTTTTGGGTCTAATTAAAAGAACTATATGCTGCACATACGTCTGCACTCAAGAAAGGACATTTGTGGCAAATCCATGAAGAAAACATCACTGAAATATAAATAATAGACAATTGACATCCAACCGTTCAAGTAATAATGAATATGATACTCATCACTTGTACTTTGTTTCAACATATTTGCAACTATCCCAACCATATGCTGAAAAGAATCATTAACCAAGGATATTGTCATAATATGCAGGTAACTATTAAAGCCCCAATGCAGACACATTTGTGAAATCAAATCCATAATAATACATCACTTTCCAAGCAGAAAGGACGGAATAAGTAACAGAACACAACAACAAAAAGGCCTCAGCAAATCAATTATAAAAAGTGTTCATAAAGTTGTTAGCTATTAAATCATACTGATGTGAGTTACCAGGTAAAGAGACGCTTAAAACAAATGTAATACCCAAGTAAACCCTTCCAGAGATGTATTTTGGAGTCACATCCATAATTAAACATAACCCTGCAAGCAGAAAGGACTGAGTAAGTAAACTAACCTTCTTACACACACCAAGGGTAGTCATTTCTTGAACCCACACCTAGTACGACAACCATAATAGAAAATAAGGAACATGTCATAGAAAACCCGGTGACCAGATTATATTACAACATCAACACTTTAAAAGAGTGGGGAAAAATTAAGGTTTCCAATATCAATTACAAAGGAAAAACATATTGAGCACCTGAAATTGGACCGGGCTAGCATAAAAATTTTGCAGATAGTTTGGGCAAAATACAACAATATTTGTATTTGACTTCCCAACATAGAATTATACAAAGTGTGATGATGTATGGGGAGACTAGTAACAAAAAAAAGTAGTGTATTGTGATACACAAAAAATATATGTTAGAAATGAACCATAATTAAAATAATTATTCACCAAGAAAGATTGGTCAGTTCTCTCATCAATAGCTTTCTTGATTTTAAGTTAATCCCCATAGCCAACCCCGTTTTGATAGGAAAGGAAAGGCATACAGATTAGTCCCTACTTTTTGCCTCCAAAATAACGTATTAGTCAAAACTTTGTATAAAATATATAAAATCATCATCAAATTATAATGGAAAAAAAATAATAGACTGAATAGTTTACAATAATGTCAGCACTTATAACAGACTCCTGGCAAAGATAAAACTTTGTGAAGTCACAACCATAATTAAACAAAGCTCTGCAAAGAACAGAAAATAAGTAAATTAAACCAAGTCATAAGTACTAAGAAAAAACAAACTACAGATATAAGCTTCACAAACACACTGACAACAGAAGAAATCTCATAACAGCAGAACTTACAAAGTTAGAAGGTCGACAATAACCTATATTGGCAAGTGAAATGAACTCACTAATACCAACAATAGTCCAGCATGAGTAAGATTCCCATGAGGTCGTACAAGGTGTCTTAGTTATGAATCTTGGTAACACCGAGATGAGCCTAACAAGGCCACCCAACCCAACCCCACCCCCACCCACTGGGTTGGGGGGGGTGTGGGGGGGGGGGGGGGGTGGGCCGCAATGTAACCTCAATAAAAAAAAAGAAAAGAATAATAATCAACAATGTAAATACCTTTCTAAACAGAATGACAACACACACACACACACACACACACACACACACACACACACACACAAGAAAGAAACAGAATGACAATACAAACAGAGACACATTCTAAATGTCATATGGACTCTCAGCAGAATGACAATACACACATATAGAAACAAGACACGCAAGACGCGCAGACAGAATGACAGTACACACAAAGAAGAACACACACACACACACACACACACACACACACACACACACACCACACACACACACAGAGAAGAGAGAGGAGAGAGAGAGAGAGAGAGAGAGAGAGAGAGTAATTGCATATATAGCCAGATATATCCAAGCAAATCCTGCTTAAAAAAATAAGAAGACTCGTTAAAAGTGAATGACTGTGCATGAAGAAAATCATTAACGAATGGTGTATCCTATATACAATAACTATTCACTGCCAATAATTCCAACTTGGAATGAAGTGTTAGAAGCGCAATTTGGTAGACTTCTCTAGATTGGATCCTCCCACGTATGCTTTAGGGGGGAACATGACAAAAATTAAAGTATGAAAATAACTAAGAATTATGTCAGATTATAACATTATGAATTGGTTGTTTAAAAATGACAGAAACCACAATTAACATATCACAAGAATACTTTCACTTACAAGCTAGGACGTAATTTGACCAAAATAAAGACTATGGAGCTACAATGAATCAAGCTTTGGTGCATCAAGAACTCCTTTGGGATAATAACTTTTCTAAAATACTCGAAAGCACATATATATAAAATCCCAAAATCTGGAGTCGTTTACTGTTTTTAGAGTCTACAAATTAAATATAAACCAAACCAATTGAAGGGGGGCAAAAAACAAAAACATTAAAGACACCGCCTGAAAGCTACAATAGGACAAAACTAGAAGCATACTGTTAAGTTCATCAGTATTCAAACATACAGAAGTAAGGACAAAGATGTGACCATCCTGGATATTACTTGACTGTTCTGTTGCGCTCTATAATAAATTGGACCAAATTAAACTGGGGAGGAAATCGCTGCAACTGAAAGAAGTCATTTGAAACAAATCCAAACTTGAAGCAATGTGTACATATCCTAAAAAAGTTTCTTCTCAACCAAAATAAATTTTTCCTAGGTGAAACACTAAAATTCATCAATGACCCGAAATTGAAGCATAGACTAATGAATTACAGCCAGTATGGCATACCGATTTCAGAAAACCAAGGATCAAGCACGGGATGTCACCAGCACAAGACACAAACGCTGATTATGAACTTTTTTGAATAGGTCAATTGTAAAAGGCAACAATGAAATTTAACAAAGTCTTCATGTTTTGTCCTTGCAAAAAACTTATCACTTCCAACAACACGCTAAAAGTTAAAAACCCTAAAACCCTAATTCAACAAATACACAATAACTAAGAGACTGAGAGATCCACGACAACAAACCCTAAATTCAAGAGAGAGGACAGAATCAAACGATAAAATTGAGATCAATTAAACCCTACTAAGCTGCAGGCATCAAATCTCATAGAAGAAATAAGAAAGAAAAATCTCACCTCTGATTGGATCTGCTGCCGATTTCCTCATCTCTTCTCTTATCTTCAAGTACAGAATAACCGAGAGATTCACGGACAGAAACCCAAATTTCAAGGGACAAGGCACAAAGTCAAATAATAAAATTAGAATCAATTAAACCCTAGTTTGCAGCAGGCATTACATCTCAAAGAAGAAATAAGAAAGAAAACTTCACCTTTGCCTGGATCTATTGCCGATCCCTTCATCTCTTCCTTCGCTTCAGTTTACAAGAATTGAGAGATTCACGGACAGAACCCTAATTTCAAGCCAGAATGGACAGAATCAAATAATAAAATTGGAATCAATTAAACCCTAATTCGCTGCCGGCATTAAATCTTATAGAAGAAATAAGAAAGAAAACCTTACACGTTTGATTGGATCTCCTGCCGATCCCTTCATCTCTTCTCCTCTCTTCGACTTACGATTTCGATTTCGAACACAGAGAGGCGGGGAGAAGTGGGGGCCGTATTTATAGAGGGGTGCGAGGGGATTTGAGTGGTTGACTGCGTCAGAGGAACGCTACGCGTAAAAAACGCGTATTACAGTAACGCGTATTCTTGTATGTATATGCGTAAAACTACGACCAGAAGGAAATACGCATATTTTTAACATAAATTTAGGCGTATATTTATGCAAGAAAATCACAATTACTCCATATATAACCAATAGTCTATAATCTATTTATAATTTACAATCTCTAGATTTTTTTTGTAAATAAAGAATGGAGCCCTTATTATAAATTATATAATGGGAAAGGTGGTGAAAAACCCCCAAACTCAACCACTTCAAGCAATACTACTCCCTAATATACAATTTTTTTTTCTTTTAACTTCCCTCCGCCTCCTTAAATCTGTAATTTTTGTTAAAATTTAATTATTTAATCACCAAAATGCTCTTTTTAATCATAAAACCTTCTACTTCCTCCTCAAAAATAATTTTCCTGCCCAAGTATAATGGTGATGAGCTGAGAAAGAAGCTTTTAGAGCATTTTTACTTTTATCTTGCTTTTTTTGGTGTACAACTCAATTGCAAATGTATCAATTTGAGGATTTAAGGGATTCTATATATTCAATTTATTGGGAACTACTTCTTCTTCTTCTTTTTTTGGGCATAGAATTTTGTAGTTTTTTCTTATTATTTGTTATTTGGATTTCCAATGAAGAAATATAGAAATCGAAAACATAAAATATTTGTTGCTGTAGAAAGAATTACAAGATGTTTTTGTTACAACTGCAATCAAAAGGACCATTTTTGTTTTTGTTGTTATAATCATGTCTTTCATCAGATTTTAGTCTCAGTGGTAAATTCGTACCACTTTGGGTTATCGCTTTAAGTATTTAATTTATTTTTTTTAAAATTTTTCTGGATGCTATGAATTGACAAGACAGGGTTAATTGGTTACTTTCCTCTACTCACTATTGCATTATTGAATCATTGACATGTTTGCATGGTTTTGTTCTTTGGAGAGACGTATTTTTAGTGAAACAGAGGGCATGCTTGTTGTTGTAAGTCATAAGTCGCAAGTTCTTTTACAGTTGCAAGTGAGTTACATACAAGTAAGTTTTACGGTGTTTAGTTGATAATGTAAAGTTATAAGTGAAAAAGGTGAATTGTATTTTACGGTGTTTGGTTACCCTAATGTGTAAGTCGTAAGTTAAAAAGTTGACCACAAAAATTAACTGTTTGGGGATTAAAAAAATTAAATATTAAAAATAAAAATAAAAATAAATAATTAAATTTATATTTAAGTAAGAATAATAAATATAATTAAAAATTAAAAATAATATAAATATATTAAATATTAAATAACTAAAATATTAAATATTAAATATTAAATACATAAAAATAAATATATTAAATTTATAAATAATTAAAAATAAATAACTATTAAATAATTAAAATAATAATAAATTAATTAAATATAATATATTAAATAAAAAATTAAAACTTAAAACTTAATAATACTAAAAATTAAATATATTAAATATTAAAAAATCTAATAATCAAAACTTATTAAATTTATATTAAGTATTACTAATCTATAAATAAAATAAGAATTAAAATTAAGTGGAATATATTACATTATTTAGTATAAAAAAGATTAATCTAGTAATAAAAATTCTAATATTAAAAATTATTGAATTATTAATAAAAACTTTATCTAATAATTATATGTAATCTAATAATTAAAAAAGAAATTTTTATAATATAAAAAGATTAATCTAATAATAAAAATATTAATCTGATTACAATTGTAACGCCCCAATCCTGCGGGTACGGCGACGCTATGGCGGCGTACACACCGAGGGTGAAAATTCCCTCACGTACGTACGCTAAGCCTCAGTATAAGAAATAGCCTTCATAAACACAAGAGTTCCAGCAGTGAAACAAGAATACCTATAGAAAGGGTTAGTGATCATGATAAATATAAAAAACATGGATAGATTAGAAAATGAGAACACATAATAAAGATACAGATGAAAAGGAAAGAGTGACAGTCTCGAGATCATATCTCGGGAAATCTCAGGTGCTATGAATCCCAGATTTCCAACCTGAGCATGTAAACCTAGAGTCGTCAGAAAGCGACCTAGTGAGTGAGTGGTAAAATGAAGGAAGCAGTATTGTTGGCCCAAAGGCCATTAGCCCTATATCTTGATGGATATTTTGATGATAACAAACCATATCTAGTTATGTATTTAACAATTTTTGTTTAAAAGCATTTCAGGTTAAAACAGGTTGATTTGACGGCTCCACAATCAAGACTCACAAGTTTGGAGTTCGCCAAAGATTTGCATTCCCAAGCCAAGCACAATAGAAAGCTTCGGGAACAAGACGATGAAGTAAAGACCAAGTCAAGATCAAGACTATGAAGAATACCAAGATTTATTTGTATTTTTCATTTTAGATATTTTGTCAAAACCTAGATGTTAGAAGTAGAGTTATGGGATTACCACCTACACACACATTTTAATTTGGTTCATGACTTCAAAAAGGATTTTTAATTTCTATTTTCAATTAGAGTTAACATGTTTAGATTAAGGTTTTGGAAAATAGTTTAAGTTTTTGGAAAAACATTTATTTGGAAAACAAGTTTTATCAAAGAAGTTTTTTATAAAAATGTTTCAAACTTGTTAGAGCAGTGACATAGGCTCACACTCTAAGTTTTACAAGATACAAAACTTCAAATCCAAGACCAATTCCAAAAAATCAGGTTTCAGGGTTCTGGAAGTTCTGATTTTTCAGAACTGACAGAAACCGGTCGACCGTCCCGGTCGACCGGCGCGCACAATTCTGTGCATGTCGTGTCAGTCGACCGTCTCGGTCGACCGAGCACTGTGCAGTGCTCTCGGGTTGTTTGGGTCGACGGCGGGCGGTCCACCGCTGATGATTTTTGACCGTTGGCGGTCGACCGGCTGCTGTCAGATTTTCTGACAGACTCCAACAGCTCTATTTTCTGATAGATTTTCTTTTGGGATTTGATCCCAACGGACCTCTGAAGCTGTTTTTGACCCCTATAAATAGGAGGTCACTTCAACATGATAAGATAACAATTAAGATCATTTTTACAAGAGATTTTCAAAAGATTTACAAGTTTTCAAAAGGCTTTCATTTAGAAAGATTTTCTCTCCAAAAGCCCTAAATTTCTAGACACCCATTTGAAGTCTTTACCTCTACTTCTCTCTAGCTTTTGCACTACACAATCCCATAATTCTTCATCTACATATTGGTTCTAGGATTGTGCAAGTGAGCGATTTTTGATCAAGTGTGATCATCTTCTTATTGAGTGAAGTTGTAGAGGCATCGGCCTCAAGCGAGCTAGTGTGCTCCGGTGGTGTTGCGGCATCACGAGAGATAGGACAAGTGTGTCCTTGTATTGGTGGTCCAGTGGGATTTTCAATAGTGGAAATCCTTCAAGTGTGAAGGCGGGGACGTAGAGCGTGGCTCGAACCTCGGAAACATATCTGCGTGTTTGCGTTTGCTCAAATTTCTCTAAATTCAACTCCTTTATTTTCTTGCACTATAAATTGCTTCATTTATTGCAAGTCTTTTATTTGAGCTAATTGTGTTAGTAGAATTTTTAAATTCCGCATTTGTGCCATTTACATATAGCCATCACCTATTCACCCCCCCTTTAGGTGATTTCAATTGGTATCAGAGCCTAACCCTAGTATTTGGTTTAACCACCTTAGGGAGATCCTTGTTATTGGCTATACTATTTGTTGCATTCTTCATATTTTGTGCATTTTACTATTCATCTATGGCTTCACTTTATTTTTCTAGCATCAAGTCCCCACCTAAATTTGATGGATTGAACTTCCCATTTGGAAGGTCAAGATGAACCTCTTCCTTAAGTCCCTAGGAGTTAGGGTAGCTAGGGCCATAACTAAAGAATTTGTAGAGCCTCTCACCGATGAGAGATCATGGTCTGAGGACACTACCAAGGACTATGAGGCTAATGCTAGGGCTCAGTATGCTTTAACCCAAGCCCTTAATGAAGATGACCTCTCACGCATTATTAACTGTAAATCTGCATATGAAGTATGGAATGTTTTAATTGTGACTCATGAGGGAACGTCACAAGTCAAGAGATCCAAGATTGACTTACTACGTTCTCAATATGAGAATTTTTATATGCTTGAAAGTGAGAGTATTGATGGCATGCTCACTCGTTTCACCAAGATCACTAATGCATTATCTTCTTTAGGTGACGCGATCGACAATGACCAAAAGATTCGCAAGGTCATTAGAGCTCTTCCCAAAGCTTGGGAAGTCAAGGCGACTACTCTCAAAGAGCTTAACGATCGGGAGGAGATGACTTCTCCGGCTTCATCGGTAATCTCAAAACCCATGAGATGGAGATGAAGGTAAGAGAAGAAAGGGAGGCACCCAAGAAGAAAACAATCGCCTTCAAAGCCACTCCAACCACTATTGAAGAGGACGACTCATCGGAGGATTGCGATGAGGACTTTGCCATGCTTATCCGGAAGGTAGGCAAAATGTTTTACAGGAAAGGGAGGCAAAGCAACTTCCGAAGAGGGAAACCTCAAGGAAGGTTTGAAAAGAAGAGAGAAGAACCCGGTCCTTGCTTCCATTGCAAGAAGATCGGACATCTCATAGCGGATTGCCCCGCTCTCCAAGCAACCACCTCCAAGCATGTACCAAGAAAGAAAAAGGCTATGGTAGCAACGTGGGATGACACGGAGTCGGAATCCGAAGAGGAGAACGACGCCACTCATGTGCTTCATGGCACAAGGTGAGGATGCTTCTAAGGTAACCCTTGATAACACTTTAGAAGATGATGATCTTACAATGGATGAACTTGCACATTTTTTCGAAGAGTTACAACACAGATATGAGATTTCACAATCTCATAATAAAAATTGAAAAAGGAAAATGATGTTTTAAAGAATAAACTTGATACTTGTCTTAGTGAGAAAATGTTTTAACTAGTGCTTTTGAAAAATTGAAAAATGACTTTGATAAATATAAATTGGCTAATAAAGGAAAAACCCCCATGGTTTCTTGTAATAAAAATGAATTTGTGGAAATTCAAAAACGTGTTGAAAATTTGGATAACACTTTTAAAAACGTGCTTTTGATCTTAATAAATTTGCATCTAGATTTCTAAGGGAGTAACCCAAGGGAAACATACACACCATGCTCATGCACGGAAACATGCACACACACATAAGCATGCACATATGTATGGTAGTGGTAGAATTTACATTTGCACGCATTGTGGCCGCAAACGCCATTTAGAAAAATTTTATTTTGCTAAGCATAATGTACATAATAAACATGTTTGGGTTCGCCCCGGTACTAACCCAATAGGACCCAAGAAAATTTGGGTACCAAAAGACCCACCTATTTTGGTTGATACAGGTGGATCTACTTCCTCCAAGACATAGGGGGAAACGGTGCCCGGGTGGTGGATGCAACAAAGCCCAAAGATCACATCAAGCTTGCATCGCTATCGTGGAGGCACCTATATTTGGAGATTGCCCATGTTCGGTAACTTCTCCATTTAAAAGTTTATTTTTTGTTTGATATATATACAAATGTATAGAAGTGTTAGCTCATTTTATGCTCTATAGACATATGCTAAATGAAGTTACATTTCTATCTCAATTGTGTATATGGCATATTTTTTTTGTTGATATCTTTTGTGAATGTCCACATATCTAGTCTTCATGATATATCTATGTACTCATCGTATTTCAAAAACTAAAAATTAATTTTTGTAAAACTTTTAAAGCAAATACCTTAGAGATGGCAATTGCGCACCTCAACTCATTCAAGAGGAATCAAGAGGATGAAGTTCAGAACCCGTCACTGGGTATTCGGCTTCAACATCTCTAAAACTTTGTATTATATATGAAAAATTAAAATAAAATGTCTTGTATGTAATTTTGGTTGATAAGTTGACTTAATGAAGATTAGAAAATGTTGTTTGTATAATTGTATCATCCTTGTATTTAATTAAAATTTTTAAAATTTTTCCTTCTGGCTGTTTCTGCAGACTGTCTTTCAGGCAAGACGGTCGACCGTAAATAGGCGCGGTCGACCGATTTCGCCTGAAATAAATTGCCTTTATTTTTTTATCTGCTATCGGTCGACCGTCCTTAGACCCGGTCGACCGCTGCAAGTTTGCAGAGCTCTCGGGATCCTTGGGTCGACCGACCGGTCGACCGCTCTGAGATTACAGAGCTCTCGGGTTTTCTGGTCGACCGACCGGTCAACCGTTCGTCGTATTCAGCCCTAAAACTGCTATTTATTTTCACTTTTTTCTCTCTCTCTCACTCTTTCAACCGACGAACCCATTTTCTCCCCTTCTCCAAAATTTCTCTATCTCTCCAATCTCTCAATCATTTCAAAATCCATTTAAAACCCACTTCAAATTCCATCTCCAAGTGCTGGATCTTCAATTTCAGGTCTTCCATCTGCTGGATTCGAAGATATTCAGGTTTCTTGATCTAGGGTTTTGGTTCTTCATCTTTCAGGTAAAATTCGTTTTTCTCTCTCTGATCTTACTATCTAGCTTTAAGATCTTCCCCTATTTGTCAATATTTCTAGGTCTCTAAGCTTTCTAGATCAAGCCCTAACCTAAAAATCATCTTTTTCTTCAAAAACATGTCTACATCTAAAAGGACTAGGACTGAGAAAGGCAAATCAGTAGCTCATACTTCTTCCCACACTCCTAAACCTAAAAGAACCTTTATAAATGAGCTTGCTGGAAATCGTTATATCAATTTTTCAAGAGGAATATCATTTCAGGGAGATTTGTAGTTATTCAAGACTTTGAACATCTTGATATCCCCCGTATTTTGCAGAACAACTCCTTAAACGAGTTCTTAACCATTAAAGAACAAGTTTATACATCCCTCGTGCCTTATTTCTATGCTAATCTCTCTTTTGATGGAAACCGTATCTTCTCTAGAGTCCTAGGCAGGGACATTGACCTAAGCATTGGTCAGTTCGCTGATATCCTACATCTCTCCCCTGGTGGAGCTGATGTATATTCACATGACCTTCATGATTATGAGTTTCCGGAGGGTGAGTCTGCGCTCACCGCATCCACATTGATTCACGGGGATGACAACCCCGGCTTGGTCAGGAACGAAGTTGTGAGCAGGTTCACTCTCACTTCCCAAGTCCTAACCAAGATTATTTTTTATGACATTGTCCCTAAATCTGGTGAATATAGCCATGCTAGGGGTCCTATGCCTTTGATTATCTATTGTCTTTTGCGAGGCATTAAGATAAATTTTTCCCGTCTCATTGCTTCCCACATGGCATCCGACCAGATTCGCATGTCCGGTAGGGGTTTACCCTTTGGCATGATTATCACCCGTCTTCTCAAAACTCTAGGTTCGATCTTTCTTCTGAGACTTCTGATGATCCTCAAATAGACATTGACGGAGTTCTATTGAAAAGGATGGAATCTCAGTTGCGTCGTCACGCTCCTGTGCAACCTCCTGTTCCTCCTCCTATTGTTTCCTGGATCTTCATCAGCACCTGGGTCTTCTTCGGCCCCAGGGATATCTTCTGCTCCTGGCCTTGTCTTACCTTCAGATTTTCAGGCCATGATTTCTTCTGAGGTTCGCTCTCAGATTCAGGAGCACCAGTCCTGGATTGAGCAGCGGGAGGCCTTTTCGTACGGAGATGGACGCCCGTTTCCAACAAGAGGCCGCTTTCCTGCGGAGATGAACTCACAGATCCAGGAATTCGTAACGATATGTCCTATTTTGCTGACTCCATGAGATTCATGGATACGCAATTTGAGGCACTCTTTACGAAATTCGACATGTTTTCTCCTGATCCCACTTCCATTGCTCGTCCCCTTCCTCCACCGGCCCTCCATTTCCTTCTAGAGCTCCTTCTTCTGTTCCCCCACCTCGGCCAAAGGTGGTCGGCGTTGATCCAGAGGAGGCAGCTACTTCTTCTTCTTCTTCTTCAGAGGAAGACGATGATGGTGATAAGACCATGGCTGAAGGCACTACTGTGGAGAGCTCATCAGAGGACGACGAAGATGATGACGACGATGAGGGCGACGTGCTGGTGGTGCCGAGTGATGAGAGTGACCTCCCCTTTATTTGATGATGTCAAAAAGGGGGAGAGTTATTTGTTGAGAGAGACTCCATATTTTGTGTATATTTTTCTGTTGTTGAACATCTTTATCTTGTATTTATGTTTGTGTGGACATGTACTTGTTTGGTTATGCTTTGTGGACATGTGTGTTTCATTTCTATTTTATGACATGAGTACTTTTATGACATGAGTATGCTTATCTAGCATGGATATATGTGTTATGAATGTATTATGGATTATCACCCACCATTTCTTTTGAGATTTGTCTATGCTTGAGCATATTTTTTGTATATGCATGTGTTGAGGGGAGCTTCACTTGAAGTCTCCACCCAAAATATTTGTGATAACTAAATATGTTTTGTCATCATCAAAAAGGGGCAATTGTTGGCCCAAAGGCCATTAGCCCTATATCTTGATGGATATTTTGATGATAACAAACCATATCTAGTTATGTATTTAATAATTTTTGTTTAAAAGCATTTCAGGTTAAAAACAGGTTGATTTGACGGCTCCACAATCAAGACTCACAAGTTTGGAGTTCGCCAAAGATTTGCTTCCCAAGCCAAGCACAATAGAAAGCTTCGGGAACAAGACGATGAAGTAAAACCAAGTCAAGATCAAGACTATGAAGAATACAAGATTTGTATTTGTATTTTCATTTTAGATAGTTTGTCAAACCTAGATGTTAGAAGTAGAGTTATGGGATTACCACCTACACACACATTTTAATTTGGTTCATGACTTCAAAAAGGATTTTTAATTTCTATTTTCAATTTAGAGTTAACATGTTTAGATTAAGTTTTTGGAAAATAGTTTAAGTTTTTGGAAAAATATTTATTTG